>JASCZW010006554.1:0-90829 GCA_034211315.2 Aedes japonicus
GGAGCGTCTGAGTGTCCAAAGGAAGGAAGTGAGTGGTCGTGTGCTGGTCCAATGGACAGTAAACATGGCCAGGAAAGTCGTACAACAATTCAAGAACCGTCCAAACATGTCAATTCGAGATGTCGCTAAAAGTCTAAGGTGTCAGTTCGGTTTGTGCAGAAAACCATGAAGCGTGCTGGGTTACATGTTTACAAAGTGCAAAAAGCCCCAAACCGGAATGAAAAACAAAACATCACTGCGAAAACCCGCGCCCGGAAAGTTTACACGAAGCTGCTCACCAAATCCGGTTGCATCGTGATGGATGACGAAACATACGTCAAGGTCGACTTCCGTCAACTTCCTGGACAAGAATATTTCGTTGCCAAGTCGAAGTTCGATGTTCCGGAGGATGCTCGAAAGAACAAACTATCGAAATTTGCAAAGAAGTTTTTAATCTGGCAGGCGATTTGCGGATGTGGTGAAATAAGTGCTCCCTTTATCACTTCCGGAACAATAAACGGTGCGATTTACACGGAAGAGTGCCTTAAGAAGCGTCTCTTGTCATTCATTATAGAAGCACAAAGGATCAACTCTGTTTTGGCCTGATCTAGCATCCTGCCACTACGCTCCGAAATGTATTGGAGTGGTACCGAGCCAACGGAGTCAATTTCGATAGCCAAAGGATATGAACTCATCAAATTCACCGGAACTTCGTCCAATTGAAAAATTCTGGGCAATTATGAAAACGGAACATCGCAAACATCCCAAAACTATAAAAACAGAGCTAGAATTGAAGAAAATTTGGGTAAAAACAACAAAAACTCTGGGAAAATCGGTTGTACAAAATTTAATGGGTGGAGTGAAAAGGAAGGTGTGGGCATTCGGGATGGGAGACGAAATTGAATAAAACAAATGTTGTAAATCAAAACTCATTAGTACTCCCTAGGTCTTGCTCCACCTGGTCTGACCATCTTGCTCGTTGTGCCCCACGACGTCTTGTACCAACCATATTTCCGTCGAACACCATTTTTGCAGGATAGTTGCCCGGCATTCTCGCAACATGTCCTGCCCAGCGTATCCTTCCCGCTTTTGCCCCCTTATGAATACTGGTTTCGCCGGCGAGTTGCGCGAGCTCATGGTTCATCCTTCGCCTCCATAATCCGTCCTCCTGTACTCCACCAAAGATGGTTCTTAACACCCGTCGCTCAAAAACTCCGAGTGCTCGCAGGTCCTCTTCAAGCATTGTTCACATTTCATGTCCGTAGAGATCAAACCAGTCTTATTAGCGTTTTGTACAGGATGCACTTCGTACGGGAGCTAAGTCTGTTTGACCGTAGTTGCTTGTGGAGCCCATAGTAGGCACGACTTCCACTGATAATCCGCCTCCGGATCTCACGGCTGTTATCGTTGGCCGCAGTAACCAGTGCGCCAAGATAGACAAATTCATCGACTTCGGTCGATGTGAGCTCGTTTGAGTAACGATGTCTGCTACAGAATCGATCTCGACAGTTTCCAAAATTTCATTTTCGTTTTGCTCTTCAGGAATGGTTTCGGCTAAACTTTGCTCCCCGTCCTCCAAATCAGCTGGAAGCTGACCCGTGGAAGCATGAGGTGGGAATATGTGTGAACCAGAGCTACGTTGCGGGGACGCATGCTCTTTTGCGACTCACCATTTTGCAGCCCAGTAACTTCTACTTTAATGTCCTTCCGTTGCATAACTCCGTCGACGTTTTCCCAGTTGGAGTCGTGTAGTCGTGTAATCAAATGATCTTTCAAATCTTTTTTTTTTTCAATCCCATCCTCGTCGCCAGATGTGGTACTCCGGATCAAGAAATAACTTATAACACAGTAGTAATAAGGAGACACGTCTTACTCTTCCAAATGCACAATTTATTCTCCTACAAACTTACATATATAAAAAATAGCCTACTGCTATTGATAGCACAAATCCTGTGGAAAATTAAAACCGCGTGCGCTAAAATATAGTTTCACCGATCGTGCTGAAATTTTGCACAGCTAATATTGGACCCATAAGGCTCCCAAAAATCAATGGGAAGCGGTACTTTTTTACTTTCATATGTCCATGTCCCGGGTTAATGAACATCTCTAGTCGCCGTACACGTTTTCAAGACACTCCATCTTTTCTCGGATCTTCTCCCAATTAGAACGAGCAAAGGTCCAAAATAATCAATTCCGGCATAAGAGAACGATCGCTGGAACGCTGCCAACGAAGACGAGAAAGACAAGGCGAGGGGTAGTCCGGCGAGATAACTGTGCCTAGCTATCAACTGTAAACATCGATTGTTTTGGTAGATACACACACTTAAAAATTATTCACGGGCTCGGTTAAACATTTAGCTGGATTCACTCGGCATTTTTGTATTTAACTGATAACTCGGCACAAAATCGAATGATGCTGAGTCTCAGCATCACTTGAAACTGAAATATCGGGTAACATCATTATTAAGCTGATTATCGGCATCACTAGGAGCCGAGCACTAACGTTAACCAAAATTCAACCGACCTCAGTTGCCTATCATGCCGAAATATCGGTTTAGCAGTGGTGTAAGCCGAGGTATTATTAATTATTAAAATGATCTTTATTTCCTTGTTTGTTGATGGTTAACATGTTCATGGCTTAAGTGATACAGATTTACCTTTTCATCTTTGGTTGTAATAATTGCAATAATTTGATATTTGTTAAGAAAAATAATTAGTCCTATCGGATTTGAGTACTAGTTTACCACCTTGATGGGATTGGTTTGTTTGAATTTAAAAATAAACTACTTAAAACTACTATATACATTCTACAACTACCTAATCTACTATTTACAACTAACCTACTATATACAGATTGCTTATCAGCTCGTGTTCCGATATGTTACATTTATTTACAAATTTGTTCTTGATTTCACTAATTTTCCTATCTATTTTAAGGATGTCCGCCTCACGGTGAAGGTCAGTTATCCTTGTGTCGAAGAGACGGTTTAGGATCATCCTCAGCGTTCGGTTCTGCGTAACTTGCAACTTGTTCCTATGAGTTTGTGCACATTGATCCCACACCTGAGCTGCGTAAAAGATCGCAGGCGCAATGATTTGTTTGTAGACTGCCAGTTTGTTCACCCCTGAGAGGCGGGATCTTCGACAAATCAGCGGATATAGCGACCTAACTAAGGCGGAGCACTTGACTAACGTTCTCTCAACATGCGATCGGAAGAGAAGTTTTTCGTCAAACATGTTACTTCGGCGGACCACTCGACCCTTGTGCCGTCCGTAATTATTGTGCACGCCGGAGGAGGTTTCAGTTTGGGTGATTGCCGGTGGAGGAACATGATTGCCTGTGTTTTAGAGGCATTGATTTTAATTTTCCACAACTCAGCATAATCGGCAAAGGTGTTAAGGCATCGTTGAAGTTTGCTTGTTATTTCGCGAGGCATCCTTCCCTTGACGGCTATCGCGGTATCATCTGCGTACAGGAAAAACACGCAACCATCACCAAGGGGAGGAATGTCTGAAGTGTAGATGTTATACAACAGCGGGCCCAGCAGGCTACCTTGCGGCACTCCAGCTGGGATCGAAAACCTGTCTGAGAGACAACCGTTCAACGATACCCTAAACGACCTTTGCTGTATGTACTTAGTTGCGGGTGATTTTCACAAGGTGTGGTGGGAAGTTGAAGTTACAAAGCTTGTATACAAGCCCGTCGTGTCAGACATTCTCAAACGCCTTTTCGACGTCTAACAAAGCCATGGCTGTGGACTTGGATACAGCTTTGTTACTTCGGATGTTATTCATCACCCGAACTAGCTGATGAGTGGTGGAATGCCCCTTCCTGAACCCAAACTGTTCCGGCAGGAGAATATTATTTTCCACGACACACCTGAGCAAACGATTAAGAATTAACTTCTCGAATAATTTGCTCAGCGCTGAAAGGAGGCTTATAGGTCTGTAGCTTGAACGCGATGTTGGATCCTTCCCGGGTTTGTGGATCGGAATGATTTTGGCTTCTTTCCAGATGCTTGGAAAGTAGTGCAGTTCCAAGCATCTGTTGAAGATAGCACTCAAGAGCGAGTGAGCTTTGGTGTTAATCTATTTTAGGATCAAATTGAAGATCCCATCAAACCCGGGCGCCTTCAAGTTTTTAGTGCTCTTCAGCGCTAAGCAAACTTGTTCGATAGTAATCCTATCCTCCGGGGGCACGACACAAGGGGAGGCATCTAGATTATTGACGCATTGCGCAACCTGACCTTCAAGCGGACTTGGGATGTTTGAGCCAAGCAAATGCGATGCGGCAATATGATTGCCGATCGTATTTGCTTTCTCCGCTGGGGATAGAAGAATCGAATCGACAACCTTCAGAGGAGGAATGGGCTTTGGATGCGTCTTTAGGACTTTGGCTACCTTCCAGAATGGTCTCGAGCGATCATCCAAATTTTGGATGACACGTCCAAAGCTCTCGTTTCGGAGCGAGTCCATTCTGGAAGCAATCTGCCGGTTCAGATCGGCCACCTCTTGTTTCCTACCCCTCACAGGAACTCGTCGGACGCACGCCTCGTCAGCCACGGTTATGGCTTGTTGGAATCCCTCCAGCGCACGGTTGATGTCATCGATGGAGTCGAGTGGTGGATTTTCGTCGATGTTCCGATCGACGATTTGGCCAGTTCACGTGGTGGTAGTCTTTTCGCTGGTAGGTTGGAGCAGGAATCACGTTGGCACCGACTTCTGCCACCACCGGTTGGTGGTCAGAGCTGAGGTCGTTGTGCGCCACCGGCTTTGACATTGTGGTGTTCGTCAGGAAAAAATCCAGCGTGGATGGATTTCCCGCCGGAGAGATGAATGTTGGTTCATCCGGAAACTGCACCGTGTACAGCCCATGCTGGGAGTGGTCGAACAACAGTCGACCGTTCTGATTGCGTTGGTAGTTTTTCCATGCCTCGTGGCGCGCGTTCAGGTCCCCACCGATGACGAAACGAGAGCTGGTACGTGTGATGGCGGTTAGGTCGTTCTTAAATTGGATTGACGCTTCGTTGCTAGCAGCACACTGTCGAGGGCAGTAAACAGCGATGAACCGGGTACTTCCAGAAGATGTTTCCACCTCCACACCAAGGGCCTCGATAACGGATGTGCGGATATGTGGCAGAATGTGGTATTTTATCCCTTTCTTCACGATGATCGCTACACCACCCCCCCTGGAGCTGGTGCGATCAAGCCGGATGGAATTGTAGTCAGGCAACCAGAAGCTGTCACCAAACTTTAGGTGGGCCTCGGTTAGTAGGCCCACGTCGATGTTTTGCTTACGGACGAAGTCGGCAAGCTCGTAGCTTTTTGCTCGAATAGAGCAAGCGTTCCAGGTGGCGATGGTTAGCGCTTTAGACGCCATACTGGATGATGAATTTTCCGAGTACTTGAATCTGCTCGGGCTTGCTACGGCACTGGCGAAGCGCACCGGTCATGTCAACGAAGATCGCCATCAGTTCGTCCGCAGAGAACAGATCGGGATTGTTGTTGGTTGCTGGTTGTTGCTGTTGTTGTTGTCTCCAGAATCCAGGGGGGGTTGAGGATCGCTGTCCACCGGAAGGGCCGGGATTTGCTTGAGGGCTAGTACCTTGTCCCCACGGGTTTGGTTGGCGACTACCGCGAATTGGCGGGAAATCTCCTGCTGTGAAGGCCGGAGCCCTTTCCGTCTTCCGTCCCGGTTGGTTGGCAGTCGAGGCTTGTTTTCGGATGCGCTTGAAGGCTTCGCGTTTCGGGCATTGGCGATCAGATCCTTGGTGGGCACCACCACAGTTGGCGCATTTATACGCCACGGCTCCTTCGATGGGACAGTTGGATGTGGTGTGGTTTGGGGCGCAGTTGTTGCAGCGGGCATTGACGTTGCAGTTCCGGGTACCATGACCAAAGTCCAGACACTGCTGGCACTGTGTCACATCACGATGTCCACCACGGTACGGTTCCCACGTGACGATGATGGAACAGAGGGAACGGATTGCTTTGAGTGCGTTGAGCGTCACCGTTCCCTTTTGGAAGTGCACTAGGTACAGGCAATCCGGGTGATGCCTTACATTTTCGTTGCGCCGATTCATCCGGTAGACGGCGATTGGGGCCAGTTTGTACCGGTCCTTGATGTCCGATGCGATTCGTACCGGATCGAGGTTTGGCAGACCTCTGATGACGGCCTTAAAAGGCTTCTCCCCGAGGATGTCATGTGTGAAGAATTCCGAACGAGAATCCTTCAGACATGACACCACTTGGTCGAAGTCCTTCTTTGACCGGAGCATCACCTTCGTGCCGATACGGGATAACTTGTACTCCGCTGCAATGCCGGCCGCTTGAAATTTGGACATAAGGTCGCCGAGAGGGATGTTTTTCACCACCACCGGTGGTAGCTTCACTTTTGCTGGCGGAACAGCAGCGTTCAAATTATCGACGGAGCCGCCGAAATCACCGACATCACTGGTGTTCATTGCGGTGCCGTCGTCACGGGGGCCCACGCTTCGAGGGGTACAGCCACTGGAACCATCGAGTTGGTTCAACTTCTTCTTCCTTTCCTTTTTGTTGCCTTGAGCCTGGGCAACGGTATCGGTCCTGCCTTCGAGTAACGAAAACGGGTTGCTGCTGTCAGCCGGCCGCTTGCCGCTGGGTTTCGGTACACCACTTGGGCCAGGTTTGCCCATTATCAACACGTGGAAACGCGGGAAATCGCAAAATTAAAAACACTGCCAAACTGTAAAAATTTACCGAGAGCGAAAAAAACACGTCCGAACTTGTCGCTAGAACGACACTGATGTGTAAGCCGAGGTTCGGCTTTTCTTTTTATCTGTCAACCGCCATGCGCCATATTGTTTTCATTCGCAAGTGGAGAAAGTCGCATTTTGTTTGTGGAGCGGTGAAAAGAACATAAATTTTTTGGCACTACATTAATTATACTGGTAAAACCTCTTCAATAATTCTACGCCGGTTCACCGGGTTCATGGCTGCTTCTATCCATACTCGGTTGCGCCCACGCTCTCCAAGTCTTGGCTCACATGATGCGTCCATCTAGCTCGCTACTCCACGCCTTCTTGTTTCAGCCAGCCAGCGGATTTGATGCAAAACACCATCTATGCAGGGTTTTGCCTATAGGCATGAAATATTCAATATTTCGATGAAAATCTTATCCAAAATTTCGAGTATTTACACACAATTTAACCGAAATCTCGGTAACCCTCATTTTTGTTTGTTTTGAATTTTAACCGGTACATCAGTTTGCTCATGCCGAGACTTCCAGCTAACTAAATCTAGACAAAATCGTCAAAAGGTCGAAAGGAACAATTGTAAACAATGACTTAAAACGTAAATTTCCTGGAAATGCCAGGTTACTTACATCTATATCTACTACCGATGGTAGGTAATAACTCCTTCTATCTGTTTCTGGTGCTATTTTGGTTGTGGGAGCAAGCAGATCCCAGAAAAATACGCAAGAGGTCATTGTTTACAAGTGTTACTTTCGACCTATTGACTATTTTGTCTAGAAATGAGTTTTCAGTTTGACCCAAACCGAGATTATCGGTTAACATAATAAAGCCGAGATTGAAACCGAGAGGTCGGCTGTGCGGATCTCGGTTTCAGAAAGCCGAAACTCGGCATAAAATTCTAAGTGTGCAGATCCTGAACAGTGTGAACATCTGGAAGCTCGAACATTTTGTTTGCTGTTGCGGGTACCGAAGATCTTCGGCGACAGACCGAATGACTCTGCTTTTGCCCGCTGGTGATCCCCTGTCCAGCTGAGACATAATTGTGCGACACAACACCCCATGCTTGGAATAGGGTCCCGGGGGACTGAAGCCGTTCTCTACCCTATATGTGAAAACAAAAGCCCCGAACGACCGCTAAAGCATTGTACAGAATAGAAGCTTAGACTCAGCTTGAAATGGCCATTGTCATCGATAGTTAGAAGAAAACATTGTCTCTTAAAAGCCATACAGTGTTTACTCATTATTACGCTATCTTAACTCGAAAATCACTCATTCAATGTCTGTACAAACTTACCTTCATTGCAAACGGCAGTCAGAAGTCTGAAAAAAAAAAAAACATCCAATCATTGGATTGGTTTTCACCCAGTTAAATACTCGAAATCTCCTACCTGCATGTGTTCCTCAAGAGCGGTCTTACTTCGGAAAAGCTTCCCACAACCGCCACAAGTTTCTTGAAGTTTCTCCCCAGCATGTGAAAGTACTTCGTGGATAACCACCTCTCGTCGTTCGAGGAACTCCAATGGACAGTAGTTGCAGCAATACGGTTTATGCGTGGCCATGTGATCATTGTAGGTTAGCGCCAGGAAGAACGACCGATTGCAGTTCCCACAAGCACGTTTATGTTTGCCTATATGATTACTATTAATGTGCTCGATCAAAATGGTTCTATCTTGGAACGTATTATGGCATATGTAACATTTGCATGTGTGGTTGCCATCGATTGAAGTGAGCACCGTTACTTCCTCCGTGGAGCCTAAAAATTCTAATTGCGTTTCTTCTTTAACAACTATATCGTCAAACTGTTCTATAGCATCCGTGTTTGAATCTGAATGCATAGCAATTATTCTAGGATCATCACATTCTTCCTCTTCTTCTGACGAATCCAAGCTGATGGCCGATGCTGATTGTATCTCTACGATGACATTATCCGCATGGTTAAGATGAAGGCCATTGTTCCGGAATATGACTTTTTCTTGCTTCATCATTTTGAAAACTTTTCCGTTACCTTTCCTGGTAGCACTAATCTTCCGCCAGAACGAATGGGTCATATCGATTTGAATGACACAACTTTCGCAAAAATATTGCCCCACCTGGGGTTTTCTCTTCGGAAAGTTGAAATATTTCTTCGCCAGCGTATACAACGTCTCCCCATCACCCGAATCGATACGCTCCGAAAGCTTGTACATGTCATTAACCATCTCAAAGCGAAGGCATAACTCACAGTTGCCAATCTGGATCAGGACGTTATCACTAAAATTTTAGAAAAAGTTTGAATTAATATCTTAATAATTATACCCCGAATGCATATTTATCAATTTTACCGAAAGAACAACGTCGGTTCTCGGTACGCATTGACATCCACTTCGTTGCTCTGGTCTGGCGACACGGCAAAGTGCATATTGCAGATTTGTGCATACTGGGATCGAAACTGCGGAACCTGTTGGCCGGTGCCAACTTCGATGGCAGACACCCAGCGATTTGCTAGGCGAGCAGCGCGCGGAAACCAGGTCATCCATTCTTGAAGCAGGTTTATACAACCGGGAACGACACAGGTAGACATTAAGGACTTATCGGCAAGGCAGCGTCGAAAATTGATTGAAAACACCTCACGATCAACAATCTCCGACCGATCTTCAGATGGAGCGAAACTGTAAACAAAAGAGATGGAAGCAGGGATGCCAGGTCTGCAGATTTGTCTGCAAATTGCAGATTTTTTATTGCTCCGGCAGACATTTTTGCTGCGCAGATATTTTGCAGACTTTGCAAAAAAATGCAGATTTTTGCAGATTTTCCGACTCGCATTACAAAAGCAGACAAAATTTAAATTCAGTACAGTAGCTAGAAAAAAGTATAACCTCACCCACCTGTTTTTAAACTTTACCTTCAAGTTGATGCATCTTGGAATTGCAAACGCACTGCATTGAAATTCAGCAACAGAAACTTAACAAATGTCAAAAAGTAAAGCGCTTTTGTTTTCATTTCTTCTGCCTTCCGGGTTCGTTGCCGTTGCATATTCCATAGTCTCTTGCCATTTTAAGCCTATCTAGTTGTGTTTGAAAGCAAAAACCCGTTGAATTCTCTAGTAAAATGGCTTCTAAATCTTCGGTTGGTAAAAATGCAGCTAAACGAATTAAATTAACCGATTTCTTCAAGCGCACTCCACAAGAAAAGCAGGCGTTGGCCGTACCCGCAGGTAATAATTGAGATAATTAGGAAAATTGAAACCATTTTATCCGTCTCAATCGTGATTCCTTATTTTAGCTTCACTGGCACTTGAACCTACACATCTTACAGAACCACCGATCATTCTGGTTTCTTCCAGCGATGGTACGTATTCCATGAATTGTTTGAAACCATGTTTTCATTTGCACCACGAAGCCTATGTTGAGCAGCTCAACATAGAGAACGACAAGTGCCCAGATATTGTCAGTATGTCTTACGTCGGCAGCGAAACGCAAATACAAAATGGGATAGTAGTATGAAATAGGTTTCAATTAATCTAAAATAATAACATGCATTTAGGTTGTCCAACAGAACCAACATCAGGAACTCGTGGAATAAAGGTAAATTCTGAGTCACAGCTCAATCATGTTGACAACAGCTCTAGCGATTTTGGAATTTTGGATGACATTTCAAACCCGAAAAATAATGTACATTGTGAAGTGCAAGCTTGAAACGAAACTGAGAGTGTTGCAGGTATGTAAATAATAATGACCCAACTTAATCCAAAATCTCACTAGAGTATTAAGACCTGAATCACGATCACGGAAGCCCAACGGCAACGGCAGCGGAAAAGCGCAATCTGAGTAAACCTGCTGGTCGGATAGAAAACTGGTTGGATGCAACTCGATTCAAACTTGCCGTTGTCGTTCCGTTTCCGGCCACATTACGTTTGGGCCTTTACTATTGTTGGCCTAATCAGTTTGTTGGTATGGTAGAGAGGAAAATTGGTACTCGTGCTAATAAATTTTACTCTCGGACAATAGGACAAACAACCATATTTTGTACGTTTGGTTCACTATACAATGAGGGTTATTCCGAGAGTCAAAGTGACGTTTGTCACTTGGTGAAGTGAGAAGAGTCACCTGCAGTGACGTGACTCTCCTGGGCAAACCAAATGAAGAGTCACGTCACTGCAGGTGACTCTTCTCACTTAACCAAGTGACAAACGTCACTTCGACTCTCGGAATAACCCTCAATATACTGTTTGTGGAGTGCATTATTTGTGAATCTACCAGAAGGAGAGCAAAATTGATTAGAATTGGTATCATTGTCTGGTTGCCTACAAAATTTACAAGATGCCTCAATATTGTATGTTCATTTGATTGAAATAATATATTATGGTTTCAGTTGAAAACCGAATTTTTCGACTAGCGACAATCGATATTACTCTCGTTCTGTACGTCATACCTAATGTCGGAAGTAGTGCGCTGTACAGCGCATCTGATGCGCTATACAGCGCACTACTTCCGACATAGTGTATAACGTACAGAACGAGAGTAAAATCGATTGTCGCTAGTTGATAAATTCGGTTTTCAACTAAAAGCATAATATTTTGAAACAAACCTCACGAATTTCAATGTAAAGAAAAAAGATTATTCAAGATTATTAGTAATCAATGTTAAATAAAATTTTCCATATTAGGTCCTTCTAATAAACTCACTAAAAATACTCCCGGAAACCTTCTGTCGTCTGGAAAGCCAAGTTCAAGTGGCTCTCTGATAGCTCTAAGGGTGGCGGTTTTGTATACTGTACATACTGCGATAAACATATCAGGTGTACCGGTGGTCTGCCTGATATGAAAAAGCACGAAGAAAGGGACTCTCACATAAAAAAAGCTATACAAATTTCACAACCAGAAAAAATTGACAAATTCATTGGTCCTCCACAAAATACCATGAAAACTGAGATTCAGATTTGTGCATGGGCGGTACAGCATAATAAATCAGCCAAGGACGTAGAGGATTTTGTTAAATTGGCCAAAAACGTATTTCCTGACTCCGAGATAGCCAGAAATGTAACATTGGGTCGCACAAAAACAACCGCCGTTATCAAGAATGTTCTGGGTGACGCACACAGCGCTGAACTTGTAGAAATCATGAGAAAGCAATGTTTCAGTTTATTGATAGACGAATCAACGGATATATCAACGAAAAAAGCCTTGGTACTGGTAGTACGAACGTTCGTTTGGAAGGACCAGAAACTTACTATCAACGATTTTTTTACCATGTGATTGAACTGATGGAAGCAGATGCCACAACTATATATAACTCTATAGTTGAAAAGTTCGTTAGTGATGGCATTCCTTACAAGCGCCATCTGATTGGATTTGCGGCAGATGGTGCCAATGTAATGTTTGGCAGCAACCATTCCGTATCTGTTCTTTTCAAAGTAGATTGCCCAGGGTTAGTGTTGGTAAAGTGTATTTGCCACTCTTTTGCGCTTTGTGCCTCATATGCCTGCAAAAATATACCGATGTACATAGAACAAACTTGCAGAGATATCTACAGCTTTTTCAATACGAGTCCTCTGAGAACTTCAAAATACAATGAGCTTCAAGAATTGATGGATCTTAAGCCACTTAAGATGCTTCACCCAGTAGCTACTTTGGAAGCGGTAGTGATCAGAATGTTGGACCGTTTCGATGCATTAAATGTGTTCTTCAGTTTCCGAGACATCAATGTTGACGCAAAACAGGTTGAAAAAATGAAAGAAATTCAAGCACATCTGACCAATCCATTGACTAAGCTGTACTTGCAATTTTTGGCATATATTTTGCCAAAAATCAATGATCTCAATCGTCTATTTCAATCGGAGCAACCAAAAGTTTATGAGTTATCGTCTGAAACAGAGAGACTTATGAGGAGTATTTTAGACAACTGTCTGAAGCCAGATTATTTGAAGAACCTTAATAATGTGGAACAAGTAGCACTTGAACCTCGAAATTACATCGACCTGGAGAAAATGTACCTAGGAATAAAAACTCAGGCGTTAATTGACGAGTTTTTGAGTGCTGGAAAAATACCTTAAGATGCTTTGTATGGATTCCGACTCTCAGTGATGAATTTCTACATAACCGTCGTAAACCAACTAAAAAAACGCATGTCCTTCAACGATGAAATTTTCAAAAGCTTAGAAATAATCGACCCACAGAATATACGAATGAAAACACACCAAACTATCTATCCGCTGCTGAAGCAATTTGCACATATACCTGAATTGGGAGATATCCAAATTATTGACGATGAGTTCCGCGAGATTCGAAACATGCGTTGGAATGAAAATACAGATTTCTACGATGGAGTTGGATTTTGGAGTGAGGTATTGTCTACAAAACGAATGGATGATAATGTAGCATTCCCAAATCTTCGATGCCTAATTCCAGTTCTATTGGCACTGCCGCATTCATCGGCAGCAGTTGAAAGAATATTTTCCACGTACAACTTGAACAAGACGAAAATCCGGAACAGATTGCTGACGTCTACTATGAAGGGAGTTTTGGCAGCTAAGGATTACGTCAGGAATCATGAAACCAAGAAAGGCACTGTTGAGATCAGCACTGAAGCTAAAAGCCGGTTTACCAATGATATGTATAACATATCAAATTAGACCAAGTAAGTATCGTGCAAATCTAATTAGAATATTCCAGTTATTTATACCTATTATACACGCAGAAAAATAGATATTTATTTCAAAAACAAATGACTTTGAATTCAAAGAAAAATATTTTTGACTCAGGGCCTAATTTCAATTTTCTTTGAATCAAATATTAACGATATTAGTTTCAAATCAAATATTTTTTTGTTTTTACTATCAAGCTTCCATTCGACTGGATGTAGATTCAAATATAATTTTATTTGAATCTAGCACATCGTTATTTGAAACAAAGATATTTTTTTTACTTCAATTACGTACTTCTTTTTAAATTAAAATAAAAACGCTTTGACTCAAAATAAAACTGGATTTGTTTTAAAAATAATTCTGGTTGATTTTATTGATAAAATTTCATGTTTGATTTTAATTTTTTTATTTTATGTGTTTAAATAAAAAATCATGGATGCATTTTGTCCTTTTCGCCAAAAATGGGTGCTGCAGCAGCTCTTTACCTTCTTCCGTTCGATGAATTTCAATGTTTGACGGTGTACCGGTTTGCTGAAAAAGCCCAAAAATTAGAATTTTGGCCATAAGTAATATAAATTTACATACCTTGAAATGTACCTATAACTGCACGACAAAGGACACACAGCTCTATAAAAATCTCCTCCGACGAGTCCATTTTGTAGTTTTCGTGTTACAAAATAGTGCGAATGTGACACACGCATGCACAAAGCATCATTTTGAAAGCAGCAGTTTGAAAAGATTGTGTTTTCAAATCAAATGAAAATATTGTTGATTCAAATATAGATATTTTTAAATCAACGCTGAGTTGTATTAAAAACAAATGAATATTTGTTTGATTCAACCAAAATCATATGTTTGAATCAAAGCCCTCGTATATTTGATTCTAATATGCTGTATTCCTCTGCGTGTACAATCACTTTGTAGTAACGAATATTAACATTTCAGGCTAACCATTATTCAGGTTTCAAACCATCTATTCAATGCTACAATAATACATCAGATGAATTATAAAACTTATCGTTTTTGTTATATAAAAGACCCCAAAATAATATTTCTTTGTAATATTCAATAAAAATACCATTCCGCAGATATGTGATGAATTTTGCAGACTTTTCGTCATTTTCGCGCAGATTTTTGGAAAAATCACCTGGCATCGCTGGATGGAAGGGCTAATGGAGCACTCAGGCAAGGTTGGCAGGTTTGTTTTTAGTATTTAGGATATTGAAGAAACTTGAAACCAAAGAAAAAAGACGCCTAAATTCTTTAACTCCAGGTGGATATTCCTTGTAGATACTGAGAAATTTTCGATAAAAATATCATAATACTTGAAATCTTCAACATTTTACTATAATTGAGAAAATAGCGAAAATACCGGTAAGTAACTTGTTGACTAAGGATATATGACAACCCTGCTCGAAAGTAGAGAAGCAACCTAACTTCAAATGAGGGGGAGGAGAGCAGGGATGCCAGATACTTTTTTCAAAAGTCTGTATCAATCTCATGGAAATGTCTGTATTTGTCTGTATAAGGGTTTTAATTTTGGTTTTGAGTTGCTTCAATGGATAAAAACGTTGAGAATCGCTATGTTTCGATGCTGAAAAACGAGTAGAGATGAGATTATGTTTTTCAATCATCACATAAACAAAAATCTAACGCAAAAGAGATTAAAATTTCCATTTTTTTATGATTGAATCATTGTCGTTTTTCAATCACTAAAAAGCCAAGAGCAAAATATTTTGATCTTTAGAAAAGTTTTAGGCAAATCGTTTGTTGTTATTATTCATAAATTTAAAGAAACAACTCACCTTCAATGCACTACTACAAAATTTATAAATTCCAAAGGCTAGAGGTACCAAAATTTGGTTTAACATGTCACCTGTGAACAGGCATTTCACATTAGATAAAATTTCAACTACTTCGTTTTTCTTTTTCTGTGATCTAACATACTCTTTGACTGACAAAATGCCTTTCATGATTTATGTGGCTGTGCGATTGCGAGTATTTGTTTTATTGATACTGTAATTGAAATAATTCGCTCGACAGCGGCCGTTGAATGTGGTACATAAATGAACTGTCGTAGACAAGGAAAAAATAAGCACTTGTTCCAAAACTCTTCGCATTGCAGATTTTCTGAAAATCCGCCACCGAAAATCTCAATTCCCAGAACACATCGATTGGTTGAACTGATGCATCATCAATAATGTGCTCAAATCGTTTGATAAGTTGAAAATTCGTGAAAGGGCTTTGGTCTGATATTTTCAGGATCAATCAACGCTAAAGGCTTAAACGCAATGTGGACGGAAACGGAAAGTTTGACAGTTGTCGCAAATGACGTCGATACGGAAAATTGGAATCAACTTGAATTTAATCAGTTTTCAAATTGATGAAACCCAGGGTTCGCCAATTCTTTTAAAAATCCTGGTTTCAAGAAACAATCCAATATCGAAAATATTAATTTTCTAGTTTCTGTTTTCTGCTTGTACACCATTGGCTTTTCAGATGGAAGAATGTTTATTTAACCGATTAATTTTCGATAAGATGTGGTTAAATACGGCCTAGTGCAGATGGTTTGATGCATTGCTGAGACGCTCGTAAACTTTCTTTAGTTTTTCATCCTGCTTGGCGTTCACTTATCGCAAAAACTGAAATATACTTTTAGGTCTTCCTGCTTCAAGAACACGGATCGGGTCGCGGACGGATGTAACATGTTTAAAAGTTTCAGCTCTATTAATTGCTGCAATTCGTTGAACTTCGCTGTTTTTAAAAGACTATTGCTGATGAAAATATGCATTTCCCGGCATATCCATTTTACATTAAATGGAATATTTTTACATGAATATGAAGCCCACAATGCAAATGAATGTCAGTACGAATTAATTTGGACAGTGGTTTTTTAAAAGTACGGTAACAGAATGCTTTTCACCGTGCATTACACTCACTCCGTCTACAAGGCATCCTATTAGCTTCTTTTTGTATGAAATTAAATCTTCATTAAACTTAGTAACAATGGTACTGTGTATCGTAATAGCATTCACATCTGCAAGCTCGAGTACATAATAAAAAGAATTTCGAATTACTTGACCAGTTGACTCATCGATTATAAAACTAAATGGTTTGGGCCGCCATCAATTTTTACCTCCAATTTGCCACCAATTCTTGGTGATGCGTTTCGCAAAGGACAGTTCGTTTTACACGCAAAAAAATACGTAGTTATACCAATCCAAAATAGGAATCAGTTCAACTAAAATTTTGGTTTAAATATGGACCAATAAAACTGATGAATTAATTCAACAAAACCTTTGAGCTGAAATAAAACTCTATGCGTTATAGAATTAAATATCGTGTTTTATTGCTCAAAACAATTTTTTGTTAAACCAACTAAACGCATTTGTTGAAATAATAAAAAATAATGAAGTAAATCAAGAAAGCCATTGAATTGAAATAAATCTTAATGATTTATAGAATTGAACATCGTGTTTTATTGTTCAAAACAAAATATTTTGTTAAACCAAATAACAATTTTGGTTCAAATAATAAACATTAAAGAACTAATACAACAAAACCATTTAATTGAAATAAAACAATATGCTCTATAGAACTAAATTTGTGTTTTATTGTTCAAAACAATTACCGCACCATATTCCTCCAGCAGAAAGGCGTTTAGAAACGCAAGAATCAGACTTTGCAGAAGTTAACATCGGGTATGCGGTTGGATGCTGGTCTCTGGAAGAAATGTTTGGGAGAGGCAATCATAACGGCAGCCTATTTGCAAAATTGCCTTTTGTTGGAAGTTGTGCGCACGATCCTAACGCCCTATAGTATACTTCCAACATCTGGTATACTGATTTCCCAGTTATCTGCAAAGTGAATAACTCGTTGATAATTTGTTTTAAAAATTATAATTGATTATATTTCAACTTACATTAGATTAGCAGAGGCAGCAACTTGCCATGTCGGCAGCATTGAGACACTTTTGAACAATAACAAAATGGCGCTATTAAATGTGCGCTCATAAAAATGTTTGGCGAAATGATAAATTAACAATTTTAGTTATTATTTAAAGTAATATCACATAGCGGTGATTACTTTTAATCATATTATTGGTTTGATTTCAATTAAATATTGAATTGATTTGGAAGTCTTTCATGAATTGAAACATATTAAAACCTTGTACTGAAAAGAATCAAATAATTTTGTTGATTCAAAACAGAGTGATTTCTTGGGGTGATAAAATATTTTGTTAAAACAATAAATTAAACATTTGCGTTAAACGATAAATGTGGTTGTTATTAATCAAATATTATTCAAATTAATATCACACAGCAGTGATTACTTTAAAAAAATATATTGGTTTGATTTGAATGGACTTTTGAATTGATTTGGAACTTTTTTATGCATTGAAACAAATAGAAACTTTGGTTTGAATACCAACAAAATATTTTGTTGAATCGAAGCAGAGTGATTTCTTAGGGTGACAAAATACTTTGTTCAAGCAATTAATAAATCATTTGAGTTGAAAAATAAATGTGATTGTTCTGAATCAAACAGCGGTGATTACTTTAAATAATTTTATTGATTTAATTTGGTTGAAGTTTTGAATTGATTTTGAACTTTTTTTTGAATTGAAACAAATAGAATCTTTGGTTTGAATATCAACAAAATATTTTGTTGATTCAAAGCAGAGTGATTTCTTTGCGTGTAGTGCTACGTCTTTGACAAGGGTAGAATCAGTGAAAAGAACTTTAGAAAAGAGCCAGGTACTTCCACATCTTTCGTTGGTTTTTTACACCAACAAACTGGTCCAACTTCAGACTGTCATTCATTTGCTCACTGTGACGTATGTGACTTCCCTTATCGCCATGTTTTTATTTAAATCTGGAAGTTCGCCAAAATGAATGTCTGTATATGTCTGTAACATTTTTCAAATGTCTGTATAATGTCTGTAACCTGTATGATGTCTGTATGCATGATCAAATGTCTGTATAAATACAGACATGTCTGTATATCTGGCATCTCTGGAGGAGAGTTCATTTTAAAATGAATCTACAAGGCTGACTGAATAAATCAAGAGCAAATTTTCATTACGTCCAATGTTTCACATTGAACTGGGCAAGATATGCACAACAAACACATTAGGTTTGTTTTCAGTTAAAATATAACGGTTTTGAGCCGTAAAATTTAAATTTTGCTGAATGATTTATAAAATAGCATTGATTTTCAAGTATCTGTCAAAATACTACAAGTTTTTCAGTTTTCATATAAACATTTTGCTGAACATCCATTATTATTTACATGATGTAATCTGTAAATCTTGAAATTTCATTGCTCAGTAAAAGAACTACTGATTTTTGGTAAAATAATTACAAATACTGGAACAAAACATGAAAATCTCTGAGTTTCTGACATCTTATTTACAGTAAATTGTACTGAACTCGCGTATTGCTTACTGGATTGTTCAGTAAATGTTGACAGTTGAGAGTTCATCACTAGTTTGACGTTCAGTGAAAATAGTTTTACCAACAATCAATATGCAACTAGCGATTTGAAATTGGTTCACTGTTGTAGAACCCCTTGGTCCGAATTACACCTTGAAGCCAGCACCTTGTTACACATATTTGCGCCTTTGTTTTGATTTGCTGTGTTATTTTGACAGAGTATTTGAGAGTGTGTTCATGTGAGTTCATTATAAGGGGTGCATTATTGAGCTTGGGACCGAGCTTGGGACGATGTTCTAGTACTGACTGAGCCAAGAAAAAAATCGTATTTGTATGGGACCTACTGGTCTTAGAGTTAGTCTATAGTTTTACTGAACTGCTTACTTTGAAGGTCAGTATAGTCAACAATCAATATGCAACTAGCGATTTGAAATTGGTTCACTGTTGTAGAACCCCTTGGTGCGATTTACACCTTGAAGCCAGCACCTTGTTATACATATTTGCGCCTTTGTTTTGATTTGCTGTGTTATTTTGACAGAGTATTTGAGAGTGTGTTCATGTGAATTCATTATAAGGGGTGCATTATTGAGCTTGGGACCGAGCTTGGGACGATGTTCTAGTACTGACTGAGCCAAGAAAAAATCGTTTTTGTATGGGACCTACTGGTCTTAGAGTTAGTCTATGGTATATTTTACCAACAATCAATATGTAACTAGCGATTTGAAATTGGTTCACTGTTGTAGAACCCCTTGGTCGAATTACACCTTGAAGCCAGCACCTTGTTATACATATTTGCGCCTTTGTTTTGATTTGCTGTGTTATTTTGACAGAGTATTTGAGAGTGTGTTCATGTGAGTTCATTATAAGGGGTGCATTATTGAGCTTGGGACCGAGCTTGGGACGATGTTCTAGTACTGACTGAGCCAAGAAAAAATCGTTTTTGTATGGGACCTACTGGTCTTAGAGTTAGTCTATGGTATTACCAACAATCAATATGTAACTAGCGATTTGAAATTGGTTCACTGTTGTAGAACCCCTTGGTCCGAATTACACCTTGAAGCCAGCACCTTGTTATACATATTTGCGCCTTTGTTTGATTTGCTGTGTTATTTTGACAGAAAATTTGAGAGTGTGTTCATGTGAGTTCATTAAAGAGTGAGGCATGACTGATTAGACATGAATCGCTCCAAGACCGTAGGTTTCATGAACGACTCCGGCTAGAGTACTGAACATCGTCAAGCTCGTCCCAGGCTCAATGTACACCCCTTATAATGAACTCACATGAACACACTCTGCCATCTCTGTCAAAATAACATACAAATCGAAACAAGAGCGCAGATATATAATAACAAGGGCTGGTTTCAAGGTGTAATTCGAGACCGGGGTTCTACAACCAGTGAACTGACCAAATCATAGTTATATATTGATTGTTGTTATTGAGCTTAGGACCGAGCTTGGGACGATGTTCTAGTACTGACTGAGCCAAGAAAAAAATCCGTTTTGTATGGGACCTACTGGTCTTAGAGTTAGTCTATGGTTTTACTGAACTGCTTGCTTTAAATGTCAGTAAAACTTTACTGACGTGAGTACTTGCTTCAGTATAAAAACTTGGTGTGTGGTTTATTTTTTGATGGCATATTACTAATGTTATGAAACGTTTAACATACAACGCAATAACTTAATAAAATTGGATTCCAAGGATCAGGGCAGAAAATACGTTTAATGAACACTTTCAAGACCACTTTCACACTCTAAGATTTTTCTAATCGTCGATGGTTTGAAAAATAGTGGTTTTACTAACGTTCCATAACGTATTAACTTAGCTCAATTAATGTGCGAGAGCTCTACATATCGTTAATGTCCCTCCATTAGCGCCATCATGTTGTCATTTCACGATGTCAGCATTTCATCGATTCTCGAAAAAACGTTGCTATTTGTGTTCAATGTGATATTTTTTCTCAAACAAACAATGCGCTTTCAAGGCGTATGTGTGAGTGAATTATGCTCTCAATTTGGCCAGTTTCAACAACAGCTTTCGATGGTCGGATTAATCGAAGGCTGAAAATCGGATATCTCTTTCAACATAGCTGTACTTCATATGAAATTAAATATTACCACTTTGAAAAAGAGCTCCAATTGGTTTACTTCGGATTTTAAATAAGTATAATTAACGATACTCTGTCTACCTGGAGGAAAGCTTAAATGCGTACAAGAACAACGGCGTGTGGAACAAAATCCATTCATAATTCAGCCTTATGAATTCCAAAGCATCTTTCATAAGTTGAACCCAAGAACCGAGCATATGTGGTACGATTCGAGTTACTTTTCGTCGATGCAGCTGGATTCTCCGGGTGAAATCGTAGTGGCAAACGGACAGAGAGTGTCTGCTGAATATTGCGGTGACGTTGTACGATGTATTCCAGTGATGCTCAACAACCCGCCAGGTGTTTTATGCAGCCCGTGGGCTAATTTTGGATATGGCTGACTGAGCCAAGAAAAAAATCGTTTTTGTATGGGACCTACTACTGGTCTAAGAGTTAGTCTATGATTCTACTCCCATTCAACAACCACGCGTGCAACTGTTCAGTAGTGTTTTTTTTCGTTCTGAAGTTTGTTTGTGATTTCGAGAATGGCTAGTAAAAAACAAGTGATTGTAGATGAAGGACGAGTTTTCAAGAAAAGTGGACTGGAGCGTTCTTCTTTACTGCAATCAATCAAAAACCAGTGTGAGGAAAGAGCTGCAAACTTTGCGTATATTTTCGGTGGCACTGGATAAAAGTATGGACATTTCCAGACACCACTCAGCTAGAGGTTTTCGTTAGGGTGTTTCCAAGACATTTGAGATTACTGAAGAGCTCGTCCGTTTATTTCCGCTCAAAGACACAACAAAAGGTGTTGATATTTTCAACGCTCACTTATCGATTCTAAACCAATTCGGCATGGATTTGAAGAAACTGACGAGGACGATCACCGACGGTACCCCAGCTATGATTAGTAAGTGTATTTTTTTTTGCGTTTTATGAGCACAAGCAAAACTTTTATTCCACAGGAAAGCATGAGTGTGCCATTATTGCTCATCTCCGGCGACGAGATGGTGTTAGCGAGCGATTCATGCAATACCACCATAGACTAACTCTAAGACCAGTAGGTCCCATACAAAAACAATTTTTTTCTTGGCTCAGTCAGTACTAGCACATCGGTCCCAAGCTCAATAATGCGCCCCTAATAATGAACTCACACGAACACACTCTCAAATATTCTGTCAAAATCACACAGCAAATCAAAACAAAGGCGCAAATATGTACAGCAAGGTGCTAACTTCAAGGTGAACTTCGGTCCAAGGGGTTCTACAACAGTGATCCAATTTCAAATCGCTAGTTGCAAATTGATTGTTGCTTGTAGCGAAGTTGCAGAAGTCGATATATGGATTAAAACAAACTTCCGATGACATATTTTTGTCTTGAGTCTTGGGTTCAGATGTAGTGAAATTGGCAGCTGCCTGTACGTTGCAAGGATTGCTGACGAGTTGGTATTCTTGATCATTTATGTAGATGATACATTAATAGCTTGTCATTCTCTGTATGTTATCATCAAGCTGAAATCGAAATTGAAGGCCGAGTGTGGACGAAGTTAACACGTTTTTGGGACCGACCATTTTAAGGCGGAAGGCAGAAGCGGTATATGGAAAAGCTTCTCCACCGATTTAGCATGCACTGGCGTAAAAGGCCTATCAAAGTTCATAAAATTTGCCTAATGAAACTTCATGATTTCATAAGGATCTTATAACATACACGTGTGCAACTCTGGTTCTTTCAGTAAATAGTAGCGATATTCTAAAGTCATTCTTATCATTTTCATAAAACTGCCTTATAATGTTCATGACTGTTGTTTGTGCATAATATGATGCTGTATGTGAATGAAATTGCAAAATGGAGTTATTTTTTACTACTCATGATAAATCTTGATTATCCCGATACTTTCGTGCAGATATATGAGATACAGATGTAGAACATAGAAGAGAAAAAAACAATTCGACGACGTGAACCAATCACTTATAAGAGGCTATTCATAAACCACGTAGACTTTTCTAGGGGGAGGAGGGGTTTGACCAAAGTCTGCGCTCCATACAAAAATTCGAAAAATTGTATGGAGAAAAGTCTACGAGGGAGGAGTCTACGAACGCTTATGAGGAAAAGTTCTTCGGTTCGAGATTCAAAATACGGTTGTTGATTTCTGATGATTTGAAAAATAATGACGATTATTTTTACCCTGCATCTATACCTCGGTATGTACCCGCATAACGAAATACAAATTTGCTATATAGTCAGAATTACACTCAGTAGCAAAAATAAAAGCAGAGCAAAATTTTGCTTCCAAAAAACGCCATTTTCAACGTTCTGTAACTTTTTCAATTATTAATATTTTTTGTTGAAAATTTTACAACGCTATAATCAATGTATAAACCTCATATGATCAAAATTTCATGTTGATAAAATTTATACACTTGAAGTTATCGTAACATATATTAAAAAATGTCATTTTTGGACATAGAAATTTCAAAAATACGTATTTCTGTGAAAAATTTAGGTAGCGTATTAAAAATTAAAACAGTACAGAATATAATGTGGTCAAAATTTGAACGATTTCCATCAAGTGGTTTGGACTACAGCTGGCATCGAAGTTGACGCACCAACGTGAGTATTTCCCATTTTCACCCAATATTGGCCATGCTGAAATATCGGTGCAAAAAAAGCCAAAAATATTGATAATTGACAAAGTTACAGAACGTTGAACAAGGCGTTATTTGGGAACAAAATTTTGCTCGGTTTTTTTGCTACTGAGTGTACATTTCGTATGTAAAATATATTATCACATTTTAATGTTATTGTTATTGAATAGGTGATTCTCATTTTTACCATACAACCTCTACATTTAACACATGTTGTTAATGGATGCCATATTGTCATTAAAAGGTTTTTTTATTGTCTGCACTCAGTCTGGATTATATACCAACTTTTTGGCACAGAGTACAGCCAAAATTTTGATCGTGAAAATTGCATTTTTTTAATGGTTTTTTAACATTTTTTAACTGAATATTCAGCATATTGTGTTATGGCCTTTCGTCATCTTGCACTGATAAGTCCGATGGTACATATCGTCAAAATCAAATAGGAGCTTTGCTGGGTGAAACTTTTCGTTGGTATTCGTGAAGGCAATCGGCGAGAACCTTATGTACGATATATTATTCAGAACAGAGCAGCCTGGTTTTTACGCCAAACTATGAGAATAAACGTTCAGTAATATGCCTGTTTATTCGCATAAGTTGGCGTATGCGTTTTAAAGATGATAAAAAAATGAAACTATTCTAATTATATTGCTGGCCCATTTTTATGAGTTAAACTTCATCAAATGGACAGAACATTTGTCCATAATTGTTGGTATATACTGCATTTCAGCTTAAACCCGGAAAAACGCGTTTTCTCAACAATCATACCGATGGTGGTTACGTCAACTATGCATCCCAGGGCAGGGCAGCGAAGCGTTTTTTTTTTAATTTGCTTTTGTAAATCTCGCCATATGACTTTTATAACGGGATCACGTGTTCGTTGATATTGACGCCTACGTACATTTTTCAGACGAATCAAGAGCTGAAGATCGTCATCAATTATAACTGAATCGAATTTAACCTCGCATTTAGGCACTGAAGCTGCTCTTGCTCTAACTATTGAAAAAGCCAGAGATTCAAGAGCATTATTAATTTCATTTCTTGTTTGCAATGGAACATTAGGATCAAAGTTGTATTCCATAAATGTTCGATATTGATCCCAATCAGCTCTATGGTAGTTGAACGTAGAACTGATGGAATTAGAAATAATTTCTTCAGATATTTCAAATGTAACTGGAAGGTGATCAGAACCAAAGTCAGCATGGGTAATCAATTGACTACAAAGTTGACATGAATCAGTTTGGACCAAATCAATAGTTGATGGATTTCTGACTGAAGAAAAGCAAGTTGGACTGTTTGGGTATTGGATTGTGTAATAGCCCGCAGAACAATGGTCAAATAGTATATTACCATTGGCATTGCTTTGAGAATTATTCCATGAGCGGTAGTTTACATTGAAATCACCAATAACGAAGAATTTAGACCTACGACGTGTAAGTTTCTGAAGGTCACCCTTGAGCCAGTTCTTTTGCTGGCCAGTGCATTGGAAAGGCAAATAGGCAGCTATAAAAGTAAATTGGCCAAATTTTGTTTCAACTGAAACCCCCAAAGTTTCAAAAACTTTGGTTTCAAATAAAGAAAGAATGTGATGTTTGATTTGCCTATGGACAATGATGGCAACGCCGCCACCAGCTCCATTAAGGCGATCATTGCGGAAGACAAAATAATTTGGATCTCTTTTGACCTTATGGGCAGGTTTGAGATAAGTCTCAGTTATAACAGCAATGTGCACGTTATGAATTCTTAAAAAATTAAATAGCTCGTCCTCGTTATCTCTGATGGATCGAGCATTCCAATTCAAAATATTTAATGACTTAAAATCCATTACTGAATTTCAATGTCATGACAATATTATTGGCAAATTTAATACCAGTTTGAATAGCATCAAACATGGAATTAGTTTTAAGCATATCGGTTATCATATCGATTAACGATTGCTGTAAAAATTCTAATTTAGGAGCGGATATGCTACCTACATCAAATTCATCAGAAGTCCCGTGGGAATTTTGGTTTGAAGTTCCGTGAGAATTTTGGATTTGGTTCCTACCCGCTGCAACGGAAGCATAGGTAGGTCCATTTACATGTTGAACATTGTTAACAACACGGTTAGGTAAGAATGTAGGGTTTGCAGAGTGAACCCTGTTGGTACCCGCAGGTATCGAACTAGTATTTGCTTCTCGATGAGCGTTTGAAGTTGCGGATGGAAAACCCTGTCCACTGTTTCTACCGACGGTTTGGTAGGAATTTGTTCTAGGCTGATCTATGTTAGCAGCTGCAAAATGGGTAGTAGCTGGTCGGGAACGTATATTGTTTCCTACCTGTCGTTTAGTGCGCGACTGCAAAATTGCTCTGCGAGTCTTGCATTCCCAAAAATTTGATTTATGGTTTTCACCACAATTCGAACATTTAAATTTTTTAGGATCTTACTTCACAGGATAGTTGTCCTTTGTGTGTGAGGAATCACCACAATTCATGCATTTACCAACCATATGGCAATGCCTTGTTCCGTGACCCCATCCCTGGCACTTACGGCACTGGGTGAGGCTTTGGAAGTTTGCTCCAGCCTTCTTGAAATGTTCCCACTTCACTACGACATGGAGCAAAAGGCTTGCTTTTTCTAAAGCCTTAAGGTTATTGAGTTCACTTGACTTGAAGTGAACTCAGAAGAAATCATTTTAAATCCCTTTGCGGGAATCCAAGCCCGATCCGATAACAAACTAATTCATTATAGAATAAGTTTTTACTCGGGTCAAAAAATGAACAAGGAAGTACTCTCCCCAAAACACCGAATACGATGTTTTATAAAACATCGTCTACGTTTGAAAGTTGTGTTCATTTTTTGGTAAATAAAAATACTAGGGTGACATGTTAGAAGGCTCTACACGGTAAATCTGAAGTAGGCAATTATGACTTCAAAGTAGGCACTTTGCTTGAAGACTGGATTTATGCATAATAGGCCTAAAACGGTTTTATGCAAAAATGCCTAAAAAGGTTATACGTCAAAAACTGAATAATATTTCGGCATTTTTCAGCATGTGAAAGAGATAAGAAATTATGCATTTTTTAAATGTGATTGTGTTTAGGAACTAGTCACTTTATGAAAATAAGATGAATAAGAAACTTAGCGTCAATATATCAAAACTTCGGGTCTGACTTTTTGAGACAAATCGTCAAAGCCCCACACATGCAAATAAAATCCATCATAAGGTAGGAACATGTTTCTTCTTGCTGGAATTGGATGATTTGCAGAAGAAAGTTTTCAATTCTGGTTATAGGTTATAATATCAATGATATACATCAATTTAAATGACCGAATTAATGCCAACGGCTGAAAATAAAGAAATAAAAACAAAATCTTATTAGTTCCTCATAACCTGTCCATGATACTGGATTAAGATTTGGCTTGCAAGAACCTATTTTTTATTATCACTTTCTTCCGGAAAAGCCAGTAAACTAGAACAAATCGATATTTCCACTTTGATGACAGCTCTGTTTTTATGCATTTTTTCTATCGCACTGGAATAAGAAAAGAACTTAAAAGTATTCATTTTTTGGGATTAAAAAGTAGGCACTTTTTGACGTATGGAGTATGTTCATTAAAATGCATAGAATGTAGTCAAAAAATGACTACCTCAGAATTACCGTGTAACTCAAAACTTAAAGAAACATTTTAAATGGCAGTATTTTCGTCCTTACTGTATACATTTCTACACAAACAAATTATTCCATCTGATAGATTGTTAATGTTTCCTACCAGAACATAACCAGAACTGCAAGTAAAGATAAATCGATGATCAAAATTATTGTTTCTGTTTCTAGTTAGACTATTCTGATATGTTGCCCTAGTTCCATAAAACAGCATAAGTCAGCTGGCTAGCCGGCGGTTGCCCGCAGCCCAAAAAGAATCCGATTGTGTGACAGTCAACGCCAGGATACTCGTAGGACATCACAACAAAATATCATCACCTCCGGTAAAGCAGTGACCGGCACGCAATGCCAAGCAAATGCGGCGTTGCCACTTGTTTTGTGTACAGCACCCACAAGGAGTATAAATTGTTTCGGATACCGGCTGTTAGGCGGCGAGGCACTCCTGCCGCCCGCCAGCAGATGATACTGCGTCGCTCCCTGTGGGCCACTAGTTGTGGCTTGGACGATCCTCCGGTGCGGCACATTCTGATTTGCAGTCGCCACTTCGTTTCCGGCAAGCCTGCTGAATTTGACGATGAGCACGACGTCGATTGGGTGCCGACGCTTAATTTAATGCATGAGGAGCAACCGGGCAGATCACCATCCGGAGACATAGGGTCAGGCGGTGTATCTTCGCGAACAGAAACCGAAACGATGACAGCGTGCTGCGTTCCGGATTGTTTCAATCAGCGCCTAGAATGGGTAACCAACTTGCCTAAGGATAAGGAACTGAAACATCGATGGATAATGGCAATTCAAACGGGAAGTGGTCAATCCGTTGTGGGGTCGCAGGATGAACATAGAGGAGTTTGCAATATGCACTTTGCTGACCAGCTGATAGGATCTACTGAGAATGGTTACCGGGAACCGACGCTGTTTGTGCGGTAAGTTCTCGGGAATTGTGGTTTGCATTGGCCATTAAATTTAAGTTTTTTTTTCTTAGGGATAACATACTCTTGCAGGTAGTGAGCTGCCGGTTGTGTATGAACTTTGATACGATTGATAACATGTTCAATATGAAGTTGAATATGAGGGATGGACGATCACTCCAGTGGATGGCCAAGACCTACTTTGGGCAATTTCCTTCGCCGAATGAGCTTGCCGAACAGGGCTTCTTCTGTGAGCGATGTACCATACAAATTGATATAACGCACAGCTTCTGGAGGGAAATTTCCGATAATGCTCGAAAGTACAGATTGCTACTGGCCAAGATGACAAGCGAAAAGGTTGAATTCGGTAAGAATGTCGCTGTAGCGAGTGCGAAGCATGAGCAATCTATACTTCCGAAGCCATGCGCCGTGGTGGAACAGCCCACAAATGACGGAACAGAAATTAGGATGGAATGCGATCCAGGCCTTCACGAACCGTCATCAGACGAAGATTACGTTGTTCCGGAAGATGTTTGCGACAATCAAGATGGGGCGATAAAATCTGAATTCACCGAAGAAGAGCACTGCTTGATTGAACCGATGCCGCCGAAGGAAGACCAATCAAAGCAGACACTCTTCAAATGCTACCTGTGCGAAATCCGACGGGAAAGTAAAAATTCCTTGATTCACCACCTCATGATGGACCATAAGGATCACGAATCGTTGCGCTGCGAAGAGTGCAACATGTCCTTCCAGAGAATTACCGTGTTCAACAAGCACTTGGGGATGCACGATCCGTCCAAACGGTTGAAATGTTCCGTTTGCCCGTTGCGATTTCGGAAGACCAGTGCCAAGGTCAAACACGAGGCTGCCCGGCACGGTATGCACCAAAAAAATCAACAAGCCGCACGGAAGAACAAAACCAAAAAGAACCAATGCTCGCAGTGCGACAAATCCTTCGTCTGCATTTCCGAACTCAGGCGGCACGAGAAGGTGAGTCCTCCTAGAAATACATTTAAATGCCGTTGTTCAACTGTAAATTTCATATTTCCTCCCACGCCCAGTTCAAGCATCAAGGTGGGGTCATCGCCCGGTGTGAAATCTGCGACAAAACGTTCGCCTCGGTACGCAATCTCACCCGACACCTGAAGCTCCACCGGAATGACGAAAAGCCCCCGAGTCTGACGACCCGCACGGCTACCGAAATCCGGTGCAATCTCTGCCTGGTGGCATTCGAAGTTTCGAAGGACATGGTGAGTCACCTGGAACAGGTCCATCCGGAAGCAGAGTTCAAAACGTACCCATGTTTACACTGTGAAACTGTGTTCTTCTCGTCAACATCACGGGCCAATCACAACAACATACACTCGGATATTTACGCTTGCGATCTATGCGGAAAGCGACACTATTCAAAGCGAATGCTGCAGCAGCATCGTCAATCCAAGCACGCTATTCCGATGGACGAGAACCAGTTCCGGAACTGTCCAATTTGCGAGAGGCGCTACATTAAGGGAACCGACTACTTGCGCCATATGCGAACTCACGAGGAGGAAAAGTTGAGCTGCAAAGCGTGTGGCAAGAAATTCCGAGAACGTGAACAGCTGCGGATCCACGAGCGAATCCATACGCAGGAGAAACCGATGGAATGTGTAGCTTGTGGGGCGCGATTCGGCTCACCGTCTTCGCTTTACCGGCACAAGAAGATCTGCGCTAAGATTGAGAGGAACTAGACAGGTCAGTCAGTGACTGGTGCATTTGATCTCCCGTCGAAGGTATTTATTGGTATTGTTTAGGGTACATTGTAATCGACTATTCGAACGCATCATTTCCTTGTTCTTCGAACGCCCTGAAGTTTGTTTCCTAACACAGACATCAAATCAAGTTAGTGTACGTTGTTTAATCGCATGTGCCGTTTTGCCTTTTCCGCTCTATTATGATGTTCACTATTTCGCCCACTAGAGTGATATATCTACTGGTCTGCTGGATTGTTTCTAGCTTAAATGGTCTCTATTTCAAAAGCTTATGTTTTCACAAATAATCTACATTTTAAGTGGTAAACCAGAGGGGTTCGTCAGCTTTAGTTACATCCTAATCTAAGTTGAAGTTTCTATAAGTTCAAACCAATCGATCTACATTTTTCCCACAAGGGGGGGGATCATTTGAGTTATAAATTATAGAATTTTGATAACCTTCCTAACTACTTTTTACAAACTTAAAGCTCACTTGCAAGATCACGGATGATCTAGTGAGGAGATGCACAGGACGTTCTAAACCTAGCCAGGGTTGGCGTTCTCCGTTCTTGCAACACCTGAAGACCAGCCAGGCGATGGATCTCGTAGTTTCTAGTGCTAAGGGGGCTATTCAGAATCGTTCTCAGAAGATTATTTTGAATGATCTGTAGCCTAGCATGGTGGTACTTGGCGCATGACTTCCAGACTGGCAAAGCGTATGCACTCATCGGAAAGATAGGTAATTAGCTTGTGGATAGTAAGTCTATTTCCAAGAGAAAGAGGGGGCTTTCTGTTGATGAGAGGATATAGAGACCTCTCGAGGATGGAGCACTTTGTGGATATTTTGTCTACGTGGGATCTGAACAGCAATTTACTATCAAGGGTGAGATAGATCTCTATCGACTTTACTCGACCATTCCATGGAAGTGCTATCGAGGTGGACTTTCACATTAACAGGCGGAACATGCCAATGTGATTTTGAGTTTGGAAACATGAGTTACATCAAGCAGCGGAAAGCTAGTCGCGGCGTTCCTGTCAACTTCAAATTCTTCGAAATCGTGCTTAGTAAAGCTTCTCCCGTTCAACGTCGGAATCCCCTTGATTAGATACCGTCCTATGACATTAGTGTGGCATGCATAAAGTTTTCTACGAATGATATTTGGAAAGCCCTTGAAGACCTCGACTCAACGAAAGGACCCGGAACAGATAGCCTACCTCCTGTATTTTTGATGAATCGCGCCACTACTCTTGCCATGCGCATCGCTGCAGTTTTCAACCGCTCACTCCAGGACAGAACATTCCCAATTGCATGGAAAACGGCGCCCATAGTACCGATCCATAAGTCCGGAAGTTACACGTGGGTCGAAAATCATCGTGAAGTATCCATACTTTGCACTCTCAGTAAGGTATCAAAGCTAATCTTCTCAGTAGAATACAGAGCTGTTGCACCGATCATCTCCGTTGCTCAACGTGGCTTTGTGAAGCACCGTTCTACAACATCGAACCTAATGTGCTACGTTTCAGGGATATCACGTGAAACTGGAGTCAAAGGGACAAATGGATTCGGTTTATATCGACTTTGCGAAAGCGTTTGATGCAGTACCTCACAATCTCATGGATCACTGAATGGCTCTACTCGTACCTGTCTTACTGCGATGCTTTCGTAACTGTGAATTCAGGGCGTTCCAGGACATTCAACATACCATCTGGAGTACCCCAGGGCAGTGTTCTCGGCCCTCTTATTTTTATTATTTATGTGAATGACTTGTGTGAACTGCTTTCATCTGACGACTTTCATTCGCCGATGATCTGAAATTGCTCCGCGTGATTATCTTCCCCGCCGATTCTGTTGAAGTTCGGGAGGATATAAACCGTTTGCTAGTCTGGTGTGATGACAATGCACATTGGTCCGAAAGGGCGATTTTCAGGAATAAAATAAAAAGTGCACTTAGATGACGTGTAATCAAATTGGTGTCTTCAAAGAAGTTTTTGGTAAGATTAAGGCGCATCTGAAAAAGGGGTCGTCCATAAACTGCGTTCATCGGGGCACGATTAATTTTTTTTTAACTTTTTTGTGTGACGTTCTAGGCTTTCAAAACATTCTACAAAATTCCAGAACTCACAATTTCCATAAACTTTGCACAAAACACCAACTTGCTATCTTGTATTTTTATAATAAGATATGAAGCATTTTATATGGGAACTCCTTTCAAATCTGTTTTTTAACTCTAACTTTTTTCTTTGTTTTTTCCTCGGCCTACTATGTTCTACAAAGTTTTCAAGAAGAAAGTTTACTTAACCACAAAACTTTTTAGAGACAGCAAAACGCTATCAAACGCGATTTGTTGTTCAAAATATGCAATTTTCCAATGGTTATATCTCAAAATGGCGCAAACATTTTGGAAATAAAATGCCGTGGCATGATGGTCAATATTTTACTAAACATTTTAATGTTTTAATATATGGGGGGTAATTGATAATTACTAGGTGGGCATAAATCAAAGAAGTGGGTTATCGGTGAAAATACAGTCTTCAATGAGCTTTTCAATTGTAATTTCTTACTTTGAGTTTTTCGCGGCATTCTATGGTGAAGAAAGTTTTTCCTTTCACTGAAACACTTTTGTATGATGCCAGTACTCTAACTTTAACTATGGAAAGATACACTGATAGGCAAAATAAAGTGCCCACCTCTTCGTTTTTTCAATTTCTCTCATTTACTTGGTTCAAATTAAAGTAAACACAGTGTAGTTTTTTCTTATTTTATTTTTTATATTCTTTTTAAGTTTCACTTATGGAATACTAAAAAATGGAGTTTTACTTAAAGAAAATAAAATCAATTTGTGTTGAAAAAAAACAGTGACAAAATAAAGTGCCCACTTCAAAAATCAATGTTTTCGTTAAGTCTCCATTTGAAGACCCCTCGATTGTTTATGTTTTGATATTTTGACATGTTTTGAAGCAAACGGCTCAACCTGGTGCATTTGTATACGTGATCGCATTTGATTCAATTGAAAAACATGGAGAATTGGTCGTTCGTGATGTGCAAAACGGTGAATCGCACCGGGCTGTCGCTAAGAAGTACAGTATCAGTAAGGCAGCGGTTGGCAAAATTCTTCTGAAGCTTAAAACGTTTGGATCAGTGGTGGATCGCCCTGGCAGAGGCAGGAAGCGGAAAACGGATGCGAGAACGGACACCAAGATCATGCACGAAGTCAAGAAGAACCCGAAGGTAACTGTCCGCGAGATCCAGGAAACCCTTCAGTTATCAGTTTCCGGTCGAACTGTTCGTCGCCGTTTCGTAGCACAGGGGTTGAATAGCAAACTTGCCCGGAAGCGCCCATTTATCAGCAAGGCAAACAAAGCCAAACGTTTGCTAAGGAGCATGTTGATAAGCCCCTAGAGTTCTGGAAACCGGTTCTCTGGACGGACGAATCAAAATTGAGCTGTTTAACCGAAAGCGGCGGGTTCGTGTTTGGTGCAGATCGGGAGAGGAGCTTCAGGAGCGCCAGCATCCAAGGCACGATGAAGCATGGAGGAGGAAATGTGATGGTCTGGGGTGTTTTTCGTGGGGTGGAGTGGGAAGCATTGTGAAAATCGACGGAATAATGACGGCAGATTCTTACATCAACATCCTGCGAGAAAATTTGGAGTTTTCGCTGATCCAGACGGGCCTTGAAGAGAAGTTCGTATTCCAGCAGGACAACGACCCGAAGCATACTGCCAAGAAGACTAAGTCTTTCTTCCGGTCTTGTCGGATCAAACCGCTGGAATGGCCTCCACAAAGCCCGGACCTCAATCCCATCGAATATTTGTGGGCGATTCTCGATGCCAGGGTTGACAAAACTGGTGTTACCTACCAATAAAAATAACTATTTTGAAGCCCTGGAGCGCGCCTGGGAAGAGCTAGATCCATAGCACCTAAAGAACCTGGTCGAGAGCATGTCGAAGCGCCTGCAGGATGTCCTGAAGGCCAAAGGAGGACACATCAATTATCACTATCCTAACAAGCGTTGCTGAGTACGGTAATGAAAAACAATAATTATCAATCGGAAAAGTGTTTAAAGAAAACTTCAAGCCGAAGAAATAAACAGCTAGAAAAGAACGAAATCGCTTTGCAAGTAAACCATCTGAACAATTGGTCCTCTGTCCAGGTGAGTTCCCTTTCGGGCCAAAGCCTAGCTGAAACTGAACAGCATGATTGGGAATGATTTTTTTTTTTATAGAAATGTCCATCACAATCTCGGAACTAGTTGAGCTTTTGATGCAAGGAAAGCGTGTAACTGACCTTTTGGAGCATGTTTTAAGAAAATGTTCTCGCAGTGTCATCTCACTATCACGGAAGTTAAGAAAAAGATTACCACATTTGTTTCCAAATTCAATAATTTGTGGAAGAAGAGCAATTGGCATCGAGAACGGTTTGATACAACGAATTCGAATTGGCTTAGAGGGAAACTAGTTCTCAATACAACGAATGTCTCAAAAACACCAAAGAGCCGCCCCAAGAAGCTCTTCACAGAGTCAGGAAAAAGGTCCAAGCAGAAAAAGACACATGCTTTACGTGAACATTTTTCTCCGGATGAATTGATGATTGCTGCGGCATCTAGCGCACAATCGGCAGGTTAGCTATTTGGTGACATGTAAAGTAAATGAAAAATGTATAAACTTATTTTACGTAATAGGGATGAAAAATGTTGGCAATATGATACAGCAGGTTATGGACTATCCAGCTTCATTTGATGTACCAGATAACACCACTACTGTTAAAGCGTATTCCCCGGAAGAAGCTCTTGCGTTTATTTGCAAAAATAACTTTTCCAAAGCACAGTACATGGATATTCGACTTAGCACTCTTCAAAATGGAGAAGATATGTATCCAGCATATAACAAAATTCTTGAGGCAAAATCGACGTGCTACTCTTCAGGTAAATATTTAAAAATAATCCAGCTGGTACTAACTACAAGTAAAATCATATACACTCCCCATACAGGAATATCAATTTCACCATCCGTGGCAGAGGTTCGGCTTCAAGATCTTGTAGACCACACTACTACTCGCTTAGTAAACAGTCATGTTCCTCTGGAAAACCTGCAACAGTTTTCTGATAGACAGAACTAAAATTGATGTATAAGTGGGGTTGTGATGGTAGCAGCAATCACGCAAGGTACAAGCAAGGTTTCAGAGAAGAGGTCGAAGACGGTGAAATCAATGAATACAGTGATTCGCACATATTTGCATCCTCAATTGTTCTTTTACGTTTGACAGCATGACAAGCTGGATCTGCAACGGAAGAAATAGTTTGGGATAATACGATGTTGATGTTAGTAATGTTGGGGGGAAGTGAAGAACGAACCGCGATCGCTTCAAGGGAATGATTACTAATAATCTATACTTCTATTCATTTACATTTTAGACTACTGTTACAGCTTCAATCCCGGGTTCCTTGTACTTCTTCACTTCTCCTCAAGCAGTAATGGTTGAAGTCTCATCTGGATCCGGAAAGTTTCCAGCTGCACCCTCGACAACGGTTTGGTCAAGGCATCAGCGATCATCGAATCAGTGAAGCAGTAGATTGCTATACGGCTCTGGTTGTCCTCTCGTACTAAGATTGGTCCGGTAGGTTTCTCAACAACATCCTTCATCAATTTCTGCAACCACAGCAGCTCTTGACAGGCCTCGGCTAAGGCCACATATACCGCTTCGGTTGAAGAAAGGGTAACGAAGATGAATATAGAATTTGACTGACGGTCTTGGTGGTCTTCAGGCCAGTCTGCATCAACGTATCTTTCAAGTTGGCCTGATCCGCCAAGCTCCATCTTCAAGTCGGCGGTCGATATCAGGTAACGGAGCGTCCTTTTGGCCTCCGTCCAATCAGCTGGCTAGGACTGCTCACCTTGCGCCCCATGACTGACGCGCTAATAACAACATCGGGCCTCGTGTTACCGCAACATACAGCAAAGTACCGACTAAGCTTTGGAAGTCGTCATTCCTTGGCATTGCTTCCTGCTCATTTTGCTGTAGCTTCGGATAACCAGGGTCCATTGGGATCCGAGATGGCCTTACGTCTGCTTGCCCTTACCTTTCAATAATCATACGGATATACGAGAATTGATCCAGCGAAAATCGTCCAACCTGTCCTCGTTGGATCCGAGCTCCGAGATAGTTGCTACCGTCTTCTAGACAAGTTATCTTGAAGTGCACTTTCAAAATAGCCTCAATCCTGTTGTACTCCGCTTCGTCATGGCAAGCGATCAGCATATCGTCCACGTACAATAGTATAAACGACTTCCGACCATTGTTAGTCTTCACAAATAAGCAAGGATCTGCTTCCGATGGTATGTGCCCCAGACTCCGTAGAATTTCTGTGATGCTAGGGTTCCATACTCGTCCTGCTTGCTTCAGTCCGTATAGACTATTCCGCAGTAAGCCGCCCTTCACATCGGTCTCAAAACCAATCGGCTGCCTCATGTAGACCGTCTCGGCAAGGTCTCCATACAAGTACGCCGACTTAACGTCCACATGCTTCACTAGCAGCTTCCTCCTGGCGGCAATCGACAACATCGTGCGAAAGGTAGCTTGCTTCGCATCTCTGGCTGAATCCTTGGGCGATCAGCCTGGCCTTGTATTGGGTGACTTCGCCGTTACCGCCCAGCTTCCTCTTACGGGTTTGTGATAGTAGGGCAAACGGACAATTTTCCAAGTCGCATTCTCGTGCAAGGATTGGATCTCCTCCTCCATAGCACGCTTCCACATGTCACGATTCAAGCACCTTATTGCTTCTTAGAACGATCCTCAGATTCCTCGCGACCTGTCTTGGCCTTGGGATGGTAGCGCTTCTCCTTCTGGTCACTCGATCTCGCCTCACCGGTGCGCTATTCCATCAATGCTGTTTCGGGAAGGTCATCCGTTAGCTTGGTTTTGATCAGCTCGAGTGTCAAGTCGTCGTCTGACCGTGTCTGCAATTTACTTCGACCATCCCTAAATAGTAGTTCGAGTTGAGTTCCTAACGGACGACAGGATCGGAGATGTTCGTCATGTTGGTCAGGAAGATATCGATGGTAGCACCGAAACGGCTCAAACGAGTTTATTTATTTATTTATTTATTTATTTGTCGTCAATCGAGTTTGTAGACCGTTTTGTTACACAGAGACAAATTTGATAGTCAATTATTGGGGTTAGGATGACTATTGTAGAATAGTGCTTTTGAACCGACTATGATCGTGGTCAAAAGGACCATTAAAAATAGTTGATCCAACATTTGCCATAATGTCGGAATAGTCCTTGCTACCATGATCATAGTCAATAATACCATGAAGTTGTGAGTTCGACCATTTTCATGGTTATTGTAACCATTATATGCGATAGTCATCTTGACCATGATTTAATTGTCGGTATAACGATAGAATTTTTTCAGAGTACATAGTTTATCTTATACGCTAAATTGTTTTAACTCTAAATTTGTTTTAATACAATGTAGTGTGCATTGGTAAATCTTAGTGAATATAAAGACCTCCTAGCTATTACTGCGCGCGGAAATATTACTTTAATTTTGTTTTGGACATTGTAAAATCAATACTATGGCAATGTTTATTGTAAGTAGTCATCATTTGATTAATGGGACCAAATTTTCCGTAGTTCGTACGATGGTAATTTGTTGCAAATAACTGTCGGTGCCTTATATAACGTGTTTGTGTGTAGAAGTTTAGTTTTGATAATAGTTCCATCGAGTCAATTCTGTGTGAGACAATGTTGTTTATAAATGAAACCATCGCAAATTCTCGACGCTCTTTCAGTGTTTGAATGTTGATTAGCTTACACCGAGCTTCATACGATGGTAAAGGAAATACTGTCCAACCTAATTTACGAAGTGCGTATAGTAAAAACTCTTTTTGCACAGATTCTATTTTGTTTTCATGTGAAATTGAAAATGGGGACCAAACTATGCTACAATATTCAAGTATTGATCTGACATAAGCCACGTACAGTGTTTTTATTGTATATGGATCACGGAAATTATAACAAAACCGTTTTATAAAGCCTAGCATATGACTGGCTCTGTTTATAATTGTGTTATGATGAACAATGAACGAAAGTTTAGTGTCTAACATAATCCCTAAGTCCCTGACTACATCACACCTTTCAACGTTCTGATTTCCTAAAGTTATTACTAAATTAGGTATGTCTCGTTTTCTTGTAAATGTAATCAAGTTACATTTTTTCACATTTAGTTCTAGGAGGCTTTTGTTACACCATGTGTGGAATATTTGTATCTCATTTTTTGAATATGTCACAGTCTTCATCGTTTTTTATTTCTAAAAAAAATTTCATGTCGTCAGCATACATAAAAATTTTTAGTTTCTAAGTAAAAAAGATATGTCATTCACAAATAAAATTAAAAAAAAGCCTAGGTCCTAAATGAGAGCCTTGTGGTACTACCGAACTAGCAAAAGCTTTGCTTAAATCCGTGTACAAAACTTCTACATGACTTCCGTTTTCCATTGCTTTCAGAGAATAATTCACAAATTCGAGTAAATTAGTGGTTGCCGAACGGCCTTTGAAAAATCCGTGCTGTGAGGTAGTTATTCTATTTTTTACTTGGTTAAATAGTTTTTCATTTATGATCGCCTCAAAAAGTTTTGGGATACAAGAAATAAGGGCTATACCACGATAATTGCTGACATCAGACTTTTTACCAGATTTGAAAATAGGTACTAGGAATGACTTTTTCCATATTTTTGGGAAGTCTCCCGATTCCAGTGACATATTGAAAATCAAAAAAAAAAAACGGAGCTGTAAGCTCAGTGGCCAAAGTTTTCATAAAACCAGGAGGGACTCCATCAGGTCCAGTTGTCACTTTTCAGTTTGGTCTTACCATAGTTAAAACAGTTTTTTGGACAGGATTTAATTTCTTGCTCAATTTTAACATTATACTGCTCCGAATGTTTTACTCATCGCCAAATTGAGTCGATTGCAGATATCCACATAGTTTTCCATATTTTCTTGATTATTATTATTTTTATAGATTTTATGTGCCTTCTGTTTACGATTTTTTAAGTTTCTTATTTCCTTGTTGAACCAAACCGGATTTTTGGAAGTAATTTGACGCCTTCTTCTTTTGACCGGCACTTCTTAATGTATTATTTTAAACAGCTTTTTGTAGAATACTTCAGTAGCATTTTCCACATTTTCTTCAATCCTTAACACTGTTTGCCAATCAATATTATGTAGTTTATTCCTAATGTCATAATTTGCAGATTGATAATCAAATATTTCCTCGAATTCATTGTCTACATTTGTTTTATAGTTATGCACAAACAGAGAATACTCGACTGCAGTGTGAAATGCTTCATGTCTCCATATTGGCGATAATGATTCATTTATATAAAAGTCATCGTAAATGTTTGTCAACAGCAAGTCCAAATAGCAATTTTGCTGATTTTTAACATGATTAATTTGATTTAGTCCTAAATTTGCAATTTTGTCAAAAAAAAAATTTAATGTTTCGTTTTCTCCAAAGACTGGGATATTACTGTGTATTCGTTATCCATGTCTGGAATGAAGTCAATATTTCGTTGGTTAAAATCACCATAAATATGTAGTTTAACTTCTGGTGGTGAGCTAGACATAATTTCTTCAACAACACCGAAAAACTTATCGTATATGTATTTACGGGCATTGTTTGGAGGAAAGTAAACCGAAACAAAAATATGTGTTTCACCTGCGACTTGAGCTTTTGCCCACACGTGTTCAAATTCTTTAAATTTATGTGTAACTATGTAACACCTCCTGACTTCTTTTCCGACCATTGACCATTACGGTCATCACGATAGACATTAAATCTATTACCAAAGACCTCCGTGCTTCCTACACCTTCATCCCAGCTAGTTTCATTTGCAAGGAACACTGTGTAAGAACAACTTAAAATCTTTATCTGAATTTCGTTTATCTTAACAGCGCTTCTCATTCGATTAATATTCTGAAAATATACTAAGATTTCACACGCTGATTGTAAAATAACATTAGAATCGTTTGTATTAAAACTATTTACCATTTCTGTTTGCTGTCCTGAGTTCGTCAAGTCTGAAAGAATGTGTAGATCCGTTACCTCCGCAGTAATTTCGGCGTCATATCCTTTGCCTAAGAAGTTCGTCAGTTGCGTCGAAAACACGAATGCTGAATATGGCATGCCTCACAAGCTGCCGAAGGGTCTGAAGAACATCCGGGGGAAATCCAGATGGGTTGCCTGGCGGGAGTAGATCGTGGTTATCCGTCATGCACCGAGTGGGGATTCAGAATTTCTACTCTCTGGAACTGTATTGGCCGGTGGGTAGCAGAAAAAGTAGGGGCGTCAAATGCGGAATGCTGTAGTGGTTTGGAAAATCTCTCCTTTGCTGTTGCAAGAAGTATTGTATCCGGTGGAAAAAAGCTGTTACCGCTGTGATTCCTTTGAAAGTTGCGTCGGTCATTGTTGTTGTTGATGTTGTTGGTAAAATTCCTATGGTTGCTGCTGTGATGGACGTTCAAATATTTATTTCGTGCTTCTTTCTTGCTTTTTCAGCCTGCTTTTGCATGTTTAAACGATGCTGTTTCCGTTTATCGAAATCTGTCCAATCAGCTTTAAATACTCTTTTAGTACCATGCATGCGCCAGCCTGATGGATCGATTATTTGAACTTCATTTATAGAATTTAGCTCATGTTCTAAAGAATCCACCGATTCCAAAGAGCAGTTTACTACTTTTGATTCGATGGTCAATATGCTCGCTGATAAAAATTTCAGCTCATCCAATATATCGATTGCTAACGGTAATTGATTGATATTGATATTGCTACTGGATGATATGCTCTCTGTCCGTTCACTGACATATTTAATTTCGCCATTCGAAAATTTCAAGTCCTCGGCTATACCCGACGTTATTGATTTCATTGACGTGGATATGTTTTCTTTCGATGACTTCATCGCAATATAAGCTGCTACTTGCTGACAGCTGTTTTTTAATATCAACAAGCAATCCATCGACCTTATCGATTGCTTCATGAATTAGCTCCACCTTGCCTGAGTTAGCTGCAGTACGATGAATCACCTCCGTGTTTTCTGTTATTTGCTTGGCCAGCTCGGCCTGTTGCTTAGTAAGCACATTGAAGTCAAAGTGAGCCGTGATAAGATTTTGGCATGAACCACAGTACGGAAGCACGTATGACGTAGTATCAATCAGCTTTTCATCCTTCTTCCTGAGCGAGTTACGCTGAACAAGTACTCCCACGCATCCAGCATGAAATTGTCGGGTGCACCCAACACACTGCCATGGAACGGAATCGGCGGAAGAGTCCAACGAGCAAACTTCACAATTCATTTTACTAACCCGGTACAGGTAAACGTGTGCAAAAAAAAAACCAAATTAAACCGCGCACGGCTAGGAGCGATTAAAAAACGCGTGCAACTCGATTGACGATCGATTATGAATTTTGAGTGGGAGGATTCGAGCTCAAGATGGTGCAGTGTTCTTCCTCGAAGACTTGCTGGACGATGGTATCATTGAGGTTCCTCCGGGTGCCACCCCAGGCCTGATGAATTGCCTCCGCCGAGGAGTGAACTTGATGATGAAGACCGTCCCTCATGAGTGGGTACGATTCAGTCTTACAATCCGAAAGTCTGGGATATAGAGATTCACCTCATGCTTGAGGTGCATCTCGGTGATTATGGCGATGCCGATAACCTTCTCATTTAAGAAATCGTTGAGGTAATGAAGTTATTAGTGGTGTCTTCAAGGTCCTTGTCGGTTCATAAGATGGTGGCTTCGATTTGTTGTTCCTTGGAAACGGCAGCGGCTTAGTCCTCTGTACATTGCTTGTACGAACTCCATCATCTTGTCCGGGGATCAAGTTGACGTGACACTCGTAATAAGTTTTTCAAATAATCGCTATACCCTTCTTTGTAGGAAGCGTAAACACATAATTCCAAACAACCGAAGAATAAGCATGAATTTCGGATCAATGAAAACAAAATCTTGTCGCGCCTAAGCTCCATAATAATTCAAAATTCACATCATACTGTCCGAGTTCTGATCCGGATTGGTGTCCTCCGACTGTCGCCACATTTCATCCGAATCGACTTCAATCTTGCAAATCATACCCTGCTCGTCACAACCGTCGTCCGTAACGGAATTGTCCAGTTGCCCTATGTTACTACTGCTGCTTGCGGCACGTCTAGACTCACCTGCTAGTCGCTTCCTGCGGGGCCGACAAGAGGACCGCCGAATCTGTTGCCGCGCAGAGCGTGCCTTACAGTACCGGAACAGCCGAGTTCGGCAGAATGTTTCCAACTTCTGCCCATTGTAGGTGGAATCGCCGAGCCGAACGATGTTCAACATCAGATCGGTCACGTTTCCAAACTCTCGAAATCCACGGTCCGATTTCTGACCCCGACTGATGCCCGTCCACGTGAAGTGGTTCCAAAAGTCCCGCGTGAACAGATAGTCGACAATCGTGTACAGGGCGTTGTCGCCCTTGCCCGGACACGAATTGGGAAAAATTATTTTCGCAAAATAGTTCAACTGTAATCGAAACGAACGAACAGGTGGTTAGTTCTTCAGTCAAAAGGGAATGGTGGTCAACTTACATATTTCTGGCAGCGCGATGCATCGGCCAGCTGAGTGTTCCACTCGTCCAGTTCGTGCTCGTTGCTGATCTTCTTGTGCTTCTCGGCCGTTCCGGATTCCAATTCCACCGAGCGCGAATGATTTGGTTGCTCTGGATCGCTGGGGACGCCACTCTGTACGCCGAATACGGACGAGAAGCGATTCAAATTTGTACGGAAGCTCCGTTCAGCCGCAGCCTCCACGGCCGTCTGAACTAGCGTGTTCAGATCGCGCTTAAGAATGTGGATTTCGTTTCGGAATGCCTTGTAGGTAAGGTTTTCTTGAAATAATTCGTGAATCAATATTTCTGGTCGAATTGGTAAGAAGAAGCATACTACCTTTAGGGACAACTGGCATCACATTGATTGAAGAACCAGGGGAAGGCTCAGGATATCTACGCCTCGATACGGCTTGAGCAGCAGCCTCAGCCGACTGGAAATCATCGAATTTCTGAAGAACAATTACCGAGATGTCTTCCGATTCTATGGTATCATCCAGCAGAAACCCATCATGGCGCATTTTGTCAATCATTTCGCCGTTTGCCAGTTTCGGCCACATCAGCACATCATCCTTAATCCATGCCGTTGGGACGGCCACTACTTTTGGCTTTAGAGTTCCTATAAATTCAACAACAGCAAACATCTTGCCTGCAGACTGACTATCATTGGAGAGCCTCCATTTCTTCGCAAGTGGAAGGTCTTCGTCCTCTTCGTCATCAGTTATCGTTGGGTATTCATGTTCCTGTGGCTTTATGAGTTGCGATTCTTCCTCAACGGGAGAATCCTCTACTTTGGAAAGACCAATTTCATGGTTCGATACCTGTTGGTCTGCTTCAAGCTTCTGGAACGTCAGCTTCTCGACGGACATCTTCTGGCGAAGTCTTTGGTACTGCTCGGCAGCTTCTTGTATCTCTTGCCAGAAGCCGTGTGTTGCTTCCAATCGTACTTTGCACTTTTCACAGAAGTATTGTCGCTCCGAAGGTTGTTCGGAATGCAACCATACACCGAAATGTTTGTTGGCCATCCAGGAGAGCGACTGGCCAACGTTGAGTAGTCGTTCGTTGATGTCGAACATACCATCCACGGAGTCGTGACGGAGACAAAGTCGACACCACGACACCTGCAATTGGGCATTGTCTCTGAAAGATAGTTTTCGTTACATTATTGTATCAATTATTGGTGCTGAGAATCTAAAGAGATTTGAAATTGAACTGGTTGTAAAATGTTTGTTTACTACGAAAAAAAAAACATAACCTATTCGAGCTGAGACAAATTTATCCGCTTCTGATAGCCTTCAATTCCCCCAACAGATCTGAATCGTTTCGACTAAAATTACCTGAAAAACAGCGTCGGTTCCTGGTACTCTATTTGATTCGGTTGACACAATTGTCTTCGATGCTGTGACGATGGCACATCGATGTCAGCGAAGTGAGCATCGCAAATCTGGGCTTGGACGAGCGATCGTCCGGTACCGGCATGGATGGCCGCATTCCAACGGGCCAGCAACAGTTCATCCCGTGGAAGTGGAGTTGTCCATTGGACGTGCCGGTTACTACAGTTAGGAATGCAGCAGGACATTCCACACACACAAATTTTACTTAAATGGTTGCTTGAATCTACTTAAGCGACAACTGTCTAGAACTCTAAACTTTGAAGGAACAGATCTATCTGTAGACTGAGCAAACCTTGGAGGAAACAAACAACAAGAGTACACGGAGGAATCAAAGTACCCACAAATGGGTGTTTTTTCACCCACCTTAGAAATAAGTGGACTAACCCACAAGGTGGGTAAAAGTGTTTTACCCATAAGTGGGAACAAGGTCTGTACGTCAAAATGGATGTTTACTTTTCACCCATCTTCGCGAGACAAGATTTTTTTTGGATGGGTTAAAAGTACCCATCTAACCAAAGTCGATTAAAAACTAATTTTAACAATAGTTTAGGAAAATCTTAGGAAATTAAGAAGGAAATTAGGGCATTGTATTTAAAGATATTATATATAACTAATAATACATCTTGAAAAAAATAAACATTTATGTTCTACGCGCCTGCAAAAACGTGTTTCCAATATGAAAAATCATGTTCCCTCTAGTTTTCGGATATATTCCGGGTCCAGTTTATTTCTTTGCGACAACCATGCTTGAAGTTGTTATCCCGAATTCAGAGCTGGAAATAAAACTAAACACTACAGTGAGGTGCAACGGAATAAAATTTGTACTAACTTGTACTTCTGACAAGCTCTGCAGGATTTACAATTTTAACAAAGTAAATTTTCACCCACATAAGAGTGAAAAACACCCACCTCTAGAATTTCATTAAGCTGTTTCAAGGTGGGTACTTTTAACTCACATTATATTTTTTGAAATCACCCATCTTTTTGACAGCTTCATATAGCTGCCGAAGGTGAGTGATTTTCATACATAAAATGTGTAATCTCAAATCTCCGTGTAAACAAAAAACAATCTGAAAGGTTTTGCACGACGAAAACGAAATACTCTACACGCAGATTTGAGATTACCCATTTTATGTATAATAGGCCATATGAATAAAAACGAGTAATTACTCACTGGCAAACCAGTTTGAGTAAAGTAAACTGTTTGAGCATTTGCTCAAATTCGTATGAATAAAGTTGTACTTTACTCGGAGTTAGTTCGAATTTCGAATATAGCATTTGCTCCGTCAAAACAATTTTCTCTTGCTTTTCTTAAGTACACGGAAAGAAATGACGAGGGATTGAAATAACAATCTCGATAGTTGGTACCTATAATAAACACAATTTTGTTTCAACCACAAAATATGTTCAGATTAAAGCAGTTTTTGAATTGAATCTACCATACTTCATATTTAAAAGAGCCATCATTTCTACACATCTGTTATAGGGTTGAATCAAAACAAAAATGTTCTAATTCCATCCCATGTGTTTGCTTGCAGCAACTATACGAAAAATAAAAACAACAACCTGGTATTTTTCAGTTCGCCTTCAAGTTCATCATGGCGTCCGACGAGGAAGTTTCTTTCTGAGTTGGTGGACGATGAGGAATAAGTTGAATAATTGAATCAATCATTCACCAGTTAACAGCAATGGAGGTTTTCAATTGTGGGTATTTTTCTCTACTTCGGTCATTGTACCAACAATTGTACTAAGAAGTTTTGTTTTTTTTTTTTTAGCAAATAGCTACGATGTTTTAGCTCTTAGAATCATAGAGCGTGAAACAGTAGAGGTTCTCCTGCCACCACCACTATAAGCTATTAGAAAGAGGTGCATGGCCGGTTAAAACTAGTGACGCTAAACACTAAACATAAACATTTGCCAGATTTTATCATTTTAAAACTATACTATTATTGGAACAATCAAAAAATAAAAAAACAAAATCGGTCATACATCAATCTCAAATTATACGATAAATTTAATTGCATTCTCATTCAAACGGATGATCAGTCTGGAACCGAAAATCTCATTCAGAAAAATAAATTGAACTGACTCCAAGCATATTCAAACCAACTATTGTTATTTAGTTGGATCAACTATAACAGTGGTGCTCATCCTGCGGCCCGCGGGCTGCATGCGGTCCGCCGAGGCGGCAAATGCGGCCCGCGATAGCATTTGAAAAATATGAGAACTACATTGAATATGTAGCTATTTGCTGTTCGATTTGAGTTGCATTTCTTACTGTGCAATAATTGTGATTCTCATAGTTTTATGTGAACAATTTTTACCGTGCTTGTTACACAGATGATGAATGACCAAAAAGGCGGGATGGAAAGAAAGAGAGAATGCAGTCATATTTTCGCTCCCGCAACCACAGGTTCATTCACTTTCACCATTCAGTGTCTGTTGTCAATTGGTTCCGTTCTGTAGTCGCGTGCGTAGTTATGAGAAGTTTTCGAGCAATTCTAGGGTTTTTTTCATAAGGGCGTATCTACAATTAAGAGATTCTCTCCGGGCTCGCTCTCTTTCATTCATTACAGCGCCATTATAAAACCTACGAGGTATTCTTTAGTACAGATCGAAACACAACAGTGCTGGCTAGCATACTCTACAAATAGTAGAATGAAAAACATAAAGGTGATTGGTTTATGAATGAAAGAGAGCGAGCCCGGAGAGAATCTCTCAATTGTAGATTCGTCCTAATGAAAAAAAAACCCTAGAATTATTCAGTGAAAATGGAAGCCAGCACTAGCAAAAAACGGAAAGTGGCTGATGAAGGACGTGTTTTCCAGGAGAAGTGGTCTGAAATGTTTTTCTTAACGTGCATGAATCAAAAACCGGTGTGTATGATTTGCAACGAAGCTGTTGCAGTTATGAAGGAATTTAATGTGAAGTGTCACTACGAGTCGAAACATGCGTCAAAAATGGATAAATATGTCGGTGTGGCGCAGGCTGAAAAATGTGCTGAGTTCAGGGGAAATTTGAGTAGCCAGCAAAACTTTGTTGTGAGAAGAAAGCAAGAAAACGAGTTGTGCACAAAGGCAAGTTTCATTATCTTAGCTTAGCTTAGCTTAGCTTAGCTTAGCTTTAGCAATCAGTTGGGAATAGGGAAGGAAAGTTAGTGTGACCTTTGCTGATTAGGGACCGTGTTTACCTCTGCATCCCCACAAAGGTCACAGGAAGGAGGTTTTTCTATGTTAGTAGGGTAGGGCTCGATGGATCAGGATTCACTTTGATAAGTGATGTGATCATATATATATTATGCATTATAAAATTAAATGAACATTCACACATACATACAAATGTATACATACACAAACATACACATACACTCAGTAGCAAAAAAAAAAAAAAAAAAGCCGAGCAAAACCCTGCCCCCAAAAACCACGTTGTTCAACCTCCTGTCTCCCCGCCAACCATCAATACTTCCAAATGAAAATCTGACAATTTAATAACTAATGTATAGACCCTATGCGATCAAAACCTCATGCCGACAAAACTTACAGACCCGAAGCCATCACAACATATGTGAAAAAAGCCATCCCTGGACACAGCAACCCCAAAAATCCGCACCCCTGTGAAGGACCCAGGTAGCACACTAAAAACCCCTCCACAGCCTACAAAAATACAGAAAACAATGCGGACAAAACTCGAACTACCTCCACAAAGAGGTCTGGACCACAGCTGGCGTCAAAGTTGACACACCAACACGAGCACCTCCCCCCCTCACCCGATACTGACCCCGCTGAAACATCGGTGCAAAAAAAAAAAAACGCCGAGGTGAATTCATCTTATTAATACACATGATTTGTTACGCGTGAAATATCCCAAACAACTAGTGTAACCCACGAAGAACTTTGAAAATATGGGCTTCATTATGAATTGGTTTGTGAAAACTACGTATACAGTGTTATACAGTATTATTAACAAAAATCACCTCGGCTTCCTCCCCGCACCGACACCTCAGCAAGGTCAGCATCGGGTGAAAAAGGGAAATGCCCACGTTTGTACGTCAACCCCGACGCAGCTGCAGTCCAACCCACCCTATGGAAACAGTTCAAATCCCGCCCACACAATCCTCTGTACCCCTACAAGCCCCGAAGAAACCTCCAATATGCCACCCAAACCCCTCACAGAAATACGGACCCTCGAAATCTTCACGTCCAAAAATGACTCCCCTCACACATGCCACGACAACCTCAAATCTATAAACCCTATCAACACTAAAACCTGATCACACCAGATTCACACATTTTGCATAATGTTGTCAAATCCAAATCCAAAAACACTGACAATTGACAAAGTTACAGGAGGCGGAACATGGAGTCTTCCGCCAACAAAACCCCGCTCGGCCTCTCCCATGCCACTGAGTGTACATAAACATACATATACATACATATCGAAACAAAAAATATTGGAATGGGACACAAAAGGAGAAAATGGAAAGAGCTCACCCGGGTTTCCAGAACATTCCATTGCTGTGGTTGTAACATCGAGGAATCAGAGCAGGTCCGCGTACCCTCCAGATAACATTCTGTTCTTAAGGAGATGGTCGACCATGATCGCTCCACGACCATTAACCAAACATCTCCGAGTGACGCGGGTGAACTCGAGCTCCTCCTGTCGCCGCAAGGCTGTATGTTCGGGGTTCCGTCTGCACCGGGGACACTTTGTTTTTACACCAGTCGAAAGCCTCGTGTTGGACCGCAATCAACTCTTTAGTGACCGAATCATTATCAAGGTGAAAAGTTCAACACTACACAATAATTTCCACTAAATATCTAATTTTATCGAAAATTTGCAGATAAAACAAGCAGCGAAGCACAAACACGTCAGTCCCGGAGCGCGACCTACTTCGATCTCTTCACAAAGGCAAGTTTCATTATCGCAGAAAAACTCGCTTCCCATTCGAAGCCATTTTCTGATGGCGAGTTTGTTAAGGAATGTATGGAAGCTGTGGTTCAAATGATTTGTCCCGAAAAAAGTCGCATCTTTGCGCAAGTGAGTTTGTCGCGGGCGACCATCACCAGGCGGGCTGAAGACATTGCTGAAAATCTTGTGTTGAGTTTGAAGGAAAAAGTTGCCAGCTTTGAATTTTATTCAGTGGCGCTGGATGAAAGCACGGATATATCTGACACAGCTCAATTGGCAGTTTTTATCCGCTGCATATCTAAGAAATTTGAGGTGACTGAGGAATTGGCAAGCCTTTTCCCCATGAAAGGAACGACGAAGGGCATTGATATCTTTAATGCTCTGTGCGCTGTTCTAGAAAAGTTTGATCTACCGCTGAAGAAAATGTCCGGAGTTGTTACCGATGGAGCTCCCGCTATGTGTGGTATGTATTTTGTTTTCCATCTTATTTAAATTATTCAAGCTTATACCATAGACTAACTCTAAGACCAGTAGGTCCCATACAAAAACGGTTTTTTTCTTGGATCAGTCAGTACTAGAACATCGTCCCAAGCTCGGTCCCAAGCTCAATAATGCACCCCTTATAATGAACTCACATGAACACACTCTCAAATACTCTGTCAAAATAACACAGCAAATCAAAACAAAGGCGCAAATATGTATAACAAGGTGGTGGTTTCAAGGTGTAATTCGGACCAAGGGGTTCTACAACAGTGAACCAATTTCAAATCGCTAGTTACATATTGATTGTTGCTTATACCGCAGCGTAAAGACGTGCAAGTTCCTTAAAATTCTTGCCTAAAATATTGTGCTATTTTTAACGTCGCCTTTTGACAGTACTGGCATCATCACATTTATTATGGACATTTGATGTATTTGGAAAATTTTGTACTAAGGATGGTGCTAAATTTTAGGTATTTTTCTTCATTTAAACATATATGTATGTTCAAATTTATTTATTTATTTATGAATTATGTTTGAGCTTGTTTGTCTGTTCTCTGTGCTTAATCATTCGAAAATTACCAGAAGTGTCGGAGCAATTCTCCCAGTACCATTGCATCGTGCACCAGGAGAACCTCTGCGCCAAAAGCGTGGGATTCAAAGATATCATGAAAGATGTCATCAAAATAGTTAATTTCATCCGATCGCACGCATTGAACCATCGAGAATTTCGGGCTCTTCTAGTAGACACGGATGCAGAATATGGTGACGTACCATATTATACTGAGGTACGTTGGCTGAGCAGGGGAAAGGTGCTGCGACGCGTATTTGATCTTCGGAAACAAATCGTCGAATTCATGGAGAGCAAAGGTAAATCAGTGAAGTTTTTCGATAATGCGGAGTGGGTGACAGATCTAGCTTTCTTGACTGACATTACAACGCACCTGAACGATTTGAATTTAAGTCTCCAGGGTAAAGGCAAATTGGTGCACAGCATGTTTAATCAAATCAGTACATTTGAAAACAAACTCGTGTTGTGGGAGAAACAGATGAAAATTCTAAATTTTGCCCATTTCCCTACTCTCGGAAAATGCAATGTGACGTTGACTAAAAAAATACGTTGACGCACTCCGAACAATGAAAAATGATTTTTCTCGTAGATTTGGAGATTTCAAAGCGCATGAAAAAATTCTAAAACTTTTTTCTGCTCCATTCAGTGTTGATGCTGAACTAGCCCCAGATAATATCCAAAAGGACAAATTGAGTTACAGTGCGACACGGAACTGCGAGAAAAATTTGGTCGACATGATTTGTTGGAGTTCTATGCCAAATTTGTTCTGGAAGAGCGCTTCCCAGAGCTGCGAAATCATGCTCTTTTCGTAGCTTCTTTGTTTGGATCCACATACATTTGTGAACAACTGTTTTCCGTGATGAAGCAAGTAAAGTGAAAAGCAAGAAATAAGATAAGTGATGAACATTTGGACAATTCATTGCGTATTTCGACCTCTAGCATGAAGGCTGATCTCGATAAGCTTGCTCAAGAAAAGTGTAAGTGAATTATGTATTAAAATGCGAAAAGTTTTTTTTATTGATTTTCAAATAAATTAAAGGTGTTATAAATCTACATTTTGTTGTTTGTAATTTTTTTTTTATTTTGGAAGAAAGAGCATTGCTTTACATTTCAGGTACATCTACTAGTAACGTGTCCTCAAAATAAGCTGTTTTTTTATTAATTATTTTAAGCCATTAAAAATAATTCATTGCGGCCCGTGGCATTGGCGCAAAATTTCATTTTGGCCCGCTGCAAGCATCTACCTGAGCACCACTGAACTATAATCATGGTTGAATTTACTTGCACTGTAAGCCAACTGTCAAAATATCAACAATATTTGTTTCGATACAACCATTGTATAGTTGAATCAACCATATTTGACTGAAGTTGATGATGATGATGGTCCCGCCCTTACCCCTACAAAGGTTTGAGCTAGACGATTTTATCTCTAAGATAATTAATTTGGTAACAATTCAAACCAGTTATGCAAAAAAAAAACGAACTGATTTCATCTACAGATATAAATTTCTTCAAAAGTATCCATTTGCTTCACAGCGACATAATTGTGAAAAGCTTTGATGTTAACCACAAAAGTTCGCAAGTATTCCCAGCGATCAGGAAATTCTGTTGCAATTCAGATCACAGAATCCAGTTAAAGGACATTATCAAAAGACAAGCCAATATCCGATCCTGCCCGCTACAGAGTCAGAGGTTCCGACACTAATGGAACCGCCACCTTAGTTTTGGGCTGACCAAGGATATCCTCAATCAGGAGATCGAGAAAATTTCCAAACCGAAAAAATCCTCGACCGGCCCTAGTCAAACTTTTACTTTCAACCACAAAAGAATTGACGAAGAATTCCCCGACATTCAGCTAGACAACTCGCTACTATTTCATAGTACCATCTAAAGCATCAAAGACCAATTTTTTTAACGAATTTAAAAGAAGTCCATCATATCTGTATACCGCGCGCGAGGCTCAAACAATTGTAGACTACTTTCTTTATTTTTTTTTTAAACTAACACAACATTATACAAATTTCCATCATCATCATTGTGACGAACAAAATAGTGAGTATTCCCGCATAACGAAAAACAATTAGCTATATAGTCAAAACTATATTTCGAATGTAAGATATATTATCACATTTCATGTTATTGTTATCGAATAGTTGATTCTCATTTTCACCATACAACCTCTACATTAAAACATATTGTTAACGTATGCCATATTGTCATTGAAAGGTTTTATATTGTCTGCACTCAGTCTGGATTATATACCAACTATTTAGCATAGAGTACAGTAAAAATATTTGCTCGTGGAAATTGCCATTTTTTATGGTAACCTAACTTAACCGCCTATTCAGCATATTGTTATTTGGCCTTATACCGTCTGACATATTGTTAAAATTATATAGGAGATTGTTAGTTTATAGTTGTCAACTATAAGGGTAAATGTCGTAAGAATAACGGAAACGGTCGTGAACAACAAAGGAAAGGGTCCAGGAATGGTTTGTGATTATGCGGGTTGTAGTATTGTAAATGTGAAAAAATAAAATTGAAAAAATAAAATAGCCAACTAATTATAATCCGTTTGTAAAGAACTTCGTCAGATACATTCTTCATTTTTACAAAAAAAAAGCAACATAAATGTACAAAAAATGGTCTACACAAAATAATCCGTTTTATAATAATAAAACATCGTCAGGTACAATCTTCATAAATATTTGAAAATTTTTTACGCTTGCTGCTCAGAATACAGTTTTAACGTGTGAAATACATAGTCTTTTAAATTCTGAAAGTGTTGGTGCACGTTTAATGTGTCTTGGCATCGAATTGAAAACATTTATTCCTTTAAAATATAATGAGTTTTGTGAAGCACATGTCAAGAAATTCCGGTGTTCTTATTTCATCCGCGTTTCTAGTATTATATCTATGAAAATCACTTCCTCTTCAATTCGATCACACAAATATCGAGGAAGCAAACCATTAACTACTTTAAAAATGAACACCATAGTTAAATACACAATTCTTTGCTTCACTGATAGCCATTGTAAAGCGTACAATAGTTGAATCAACTTGAAATGTATGATTGTTACAATCATGGACATGGGTTATCAAAAAATCAATGCATAAATATAGTTGATTTTAGATGAAATATTATTGATGGAATCATACTTTTTTCTCCGTGTACACTGGCGTAAAAAACCTATCAAAATTCGTAAAATTTGCCTTAAGAAACTTCATGAGCCCACTAAATTTTGATTTCATAAGGCCCATATGACGTCCATGTGTGTAACTGTGATTCCCTCAGTTGATTGTCATAATTTTCTAGTAGTAGTCATAATTTTCTAGTAGTAAGTCAACCGTATCAATTTCATAAACCGCCTTATGACTTCCATGACGGATTTCATTTGTGTACAATAATCTTAAGGTAAATGTACGAATTTTACATAAAAACGAAATGCGATAAAGCATCAAAATCGTGTAATACTTAACATTTCTTGCGGAGTTGCATTGGTTTTCGTGTAATATTTATGTTTTTAATGTGATTATTACATTCATGCAACTAATAATGTTTTTTTAATGTAATTTGAAGACCGATTCCACTAAGTGGATGTTATTGTGCATCGTATTTCCTCAGTATAACATCAGTATATAACATCCTTCCATCGTATAACATCAGTTTTTGATACGTTAGAATCAATTACGTTGATGTATATTACATTTTTTTTTTGCTGAGTGTGTTAAACATCAGTGTGTACGGTTTTATTTGTAACTTCCATCGGGTTAAGGTTTTCGCTGACAATAAGTTCGGGAATCGCAGTTTGGAACTAGTTCCAATCTAGATTCAAAAACCAATTCGATATTAATTTAGGATCATCAGTTTATACACACTGAGGATATATGTTAGTCCCAAGAATCGTCTATTGGTTCTCTGTGTAAGGAAAGCGTAGTAGCAACCTCTGGTGCTTAGTCATGATCATGCTGGTTGCAGTTGTGATTGGACTCTGGTTGGAGAAGTGCTTTTGGCGCATTTTTAAGTGTGATAAAAGTGCACGTTTACGTCAAATCGTTTTGTTGTCTTCGGTGCACTTATCATTTATGCTGAACACGGTTGTTTGCGAAAACCCATTAATGGGTGAAAAAACACCCATTTTTAAATAGTTCTCCTATCTGTCATAAAATGGGGGAATTTTTGAATCAGACAATGGGTAAAAAAATACCCATTAGAGAAAACCTCATACAATAACAAAAATGGGTGAAAAAAGTTCAATGTTGGTGAAACACGGAAACATGATCTAAAGAGGAACTTAGAAAGAAGTTGATCACAGATTCATACGGAAATCTAAAGGGTAAGGATTATTATTCTTATATATTTGAAACGCTCATTTATTTTAAATATTATAAAGGTTATCCCTACCCAATTGATGGATGTGTCCCATCGAAGAAAATACGTTGGGTGATTTGGATCAGCACATCAAATTTGGACATAATCTCAACACTTCACTATCAACATTTGGGAACCTCAGCCGGCACATGTTTGAAGGATTTATTTCCAAAAGTATTTAGGTTAGTATTATAGGTATATCAAAAAAGGCATGAATAAACAGTACAACTATTTTCTTTTTTATTCATTGCATTTATTCATTTAACTCCATGACAACCATGAACTTATAATCTACAAAACTGCTATATAATTTATACGCAAAAATGGGTAATTTTTACCCATTATAGGAAAACCTGGCTTCTTCGCAATGGGTGAATAAATACCCATTTTGTGACATACAGTGCTTTTACCCATTAATGGGTAAATCGAGTTTACCCATTAAATGGGGAGAGACACTTCTAGCGAAAATGGGTGTTTTTCACCCATTAATGGGTTTTTCAAACGACCGTGAAAGGTATAAGTATCACACTTTTTCTGTCTTTGTCGGAGTCCATTTTTAACTGCAATCAGCAAAATATCATTTAGAACCACTATCAGTACTACTCAATTTTGAGTACAATTGTATGCTATCTTTTTTCTTCACGGAAATGTTACTCAATTTTCGATGCAAAAGCGGATCAACTCTACTTTTGAGTAGATCCACTTTTTACGAAAATTGAGTAACATTTCCGTGAGAGAAAAAGAGATAGCATACAATTGTACTCAAAAATTGAGTAAAGTGAAGCGGGAGTGTAGATCAGTGCACGCAGACGTCAGTCGGTTCAGTCCGACAAAAATTTGACACTTTTGGGTGGTTTGTTTTGGTTACTTATTCGCAAGTACGACAACTCTCGACAGCTTTCCAATGGATTCTAAAGTTATTAATTTGAGTTTAATTCTCAAACTTAAAAAATTGTTTCGTTAGAATAACGATCCTGCACCAGTAATAAAATTTGTTCACTCTGGGAATCAAAACAAAGAAGATAGTAACCAAAACAAACCACCCAAAAATGTCAAAACGAAATTGAGGTTAGGGCCCGTGCACTGATCTATTATGTAATAATGTATTACGTTCTGACAGACAATTGAAAAACATTTTTTTATCGCAAAATTGAGATGTTATTTGTAGTTCCATGGCGTTGGTTTCAGCTTATTTCACCAGAGGAGCACATTGTTCATTTTGTATGGAATTCGGCTTTGGCTGCTTTTATTCTGAATATAGCTAGGTGTAAGCGACTTGAGCACTCGACTTCAAGCACGGGGTTAACAGTTAACCCATAACGCTCATTTTTTGCAGTATGGTGCTTCACTAGATGGAGTACCATACCGCAAAATGTGCGTTGTAGGTTAACGCTACCCAGTGCTTGGAAGAGGGTCTCGGGTGCCTGTCGTTACTTACCCTAGTAACAGCTAGATATTGTTGAATTTAAATATGCTGATACCCTTATTTAGAAAATTTATTTCAATCCGGTGAATACAAGTTCGTGTAATTTTTTGCTATTACTGAAAACAAAACTTATTGAACAGACAGCCTAACTAAAACTCATATCGCAGTTTCTAGTCATTCGCTCAACGTCTCTGGGCAGCTATCTGTAGCACAACATTTGCGAAGGTTGTCGAACACCAATCACGTATCGTGGACGGTTGAAAAAAGCTCGGATTTGGCCAGATTCCAGTTGCGAGGGGATAGGTTCCTCAGTGATGGGGCAATCCCAGCTTAGGAATGCATCCTGGTGATTCTTCGCTTTCAGTTTATGCAGCATGAGCTTCCATGACTCGAGGCGATAGTTCGGTAGATTCAGCGTGCTTTGGCGGTAGTAGGTTCTGTTGGAAATTGGTTTCTTGTGATTCTTTTCACCCTCCTGTTGATCCAGATGAGAGGTTTCTTTCCAGAAGGGACTCTAAGTGGGTCCGCTGTTATAGAGTTGACAGTCCTAGGATCGGGTTCTATTAATTCTTCGTTCATAAGATGCGTTTCAACGAAAGGTGCAACTGATGTAGACAGCACGGTTGAGGATTGGGACTCTTGATCGTCATTGTCGTCGATAAAATCCGTTAGGAAACCCAATTGTTCACTGTACTTATATTTCGGAACTGCCGTTTCGCTACTGGAGCCGCATTTTGTAACTTCCCTGCGGTATTGTTCCCTGATTTCTTGCCAGCGATTTTTACAAGCTAAACCTGAAAAGAGTGAATTCTGCTTGTTATCAGCCATTGCCGCAGGGACGTATTGAGAAGACTGCAATTCGGCTTTGGACATGAGCCATTTTTTTTGTAACTAACAGGCTGCCGTTTAAATGAACTACAATTACAACTTACCTTCCTCTTCCATGAACGCTCCGATTGTGTTCCAAACTTTCTTTTTGTATGTCGCATCACGGTACCTGTTATGATGGTTATTGTAAAGTTCTGGATGCTTCCGAACAAGCCCGATCAGCTGCTCGTTGTTGCCTTCGAAGCAGTTGGCCGATGCCATCACACAGATTTTTTAAATAAATTTTTAGTTGTTTACTTGCACTGCTGATAAACCTGCTGATGAACCTATTCGAACGGATAGACGACCAAAACAAAACAAACGACCAGAGAAGGCTGTCGGACTCAACTATGAAGCCACGTCAAAAGGGTTTAAAAGCAATATGTTATGTTTAAATCGCTCATGAGTTTCTGAAACTTATGTAAATAAGTTATTTTATGTATTAATATATTATCAACTCTCAAAAAGGAAGGAAGTTTTGGAGGCGAACCTATGTATTCGAATTTTACAGAACCTAATCATAAGGCTAACCGTTCAAAGCATAGAAAATAGGTCAACACTTTTATTTTCATTAGGTATCGTATAAAATTAGGTAAAGTCCGGAGCAATTTGCGATAAGGGCGAACATGCAGAATGTAAACAAAAGGGAAATGATGATTGTAATAGTGCAAGTAGAATTTCAAATAGTAATTTACAAATTAACGAATAAATTCAAATACAATCTAGCATACAGACAGAGAACAAAACTAGTTTCTGATTCATATATAATGCTGATGGAAATCCGTTCGTTATTCATTGAAATTTGCACATTTTTAATATTCGCCTATCAATACTAGGATGTTGGATTACGCCATTTTCAATGCTGGCCCCACAAGTACTGGAAATAAAGGTATCGCCCTATACTATTCGCCTATGTTTGACATTTTCATAGGTTTCGCCTTCCACTTTTCGCCGTTGTTTTGATTATTTTGTAGGTATCGCCTTTTACTTTTCGCCGTTGTTTTGATTTTTTGTCAGTATCGCCTTTTACTTTACGCCATGTTTATGTTTTGATTTAAATTACGCCTTTCACTTTGTCAACAATCAGTATGGTGTAAACCACAGAGTGAATTGTTTTGATTACGAAATAACTCTACGCCCTTTGCAAAAACAGCATTTAATAAGTAAAATTATAGCACAACCAGGACAAAAAGGTAAAAACTCATGATTTAGATGTAATAATTATGCATTGCATTGAAAAAACATTTTGTTTATATTTTTCATGTACGCCCAAATCGCAAATTGCTCCGGAAGTGTCAAATTCATCAAGTTATTGTTTTAAGTTATAGCAGTTATAAGTTATAAGTTATACATGAGCAATTTTTATGAGATATGCGGAATGCTTTTGATCACAAGTTTTGATGTGAAAAGCTTATAAAGCAAACCTTATGAACTCAATTGCTCGCTCAATTGTGAAGACTGCGAATTACAGACTGAACGAGCTCGCTCTCATCGCAGATTCATAATCCATAAGCAGCAAGTAAATATTTTTTTCGACACGTGGATTTGCAAACTATCCCAAATAGTGGAGCTTGGTAAGATTGTAGTAGCATTGAAGTATATTTGGCGTATTCGGGTAATAGCATGCATATATAGGGGTACATGCATTGTTACGTCTCAGTGCATCATTGCAGTTGGATCAAAGCTGAAAAGGCAAGAATAACTAACATCGAACTAATGCTATACCTTTTGTAATGCCATAAGACATTGCTAAAGTAGCATTACTGCGTTGGTAATGCACCATTACATTCTTAAGCTAATCTAACGCTTCATTACTTGACAACTGTTGAATTGATGCGATCCCACGTTGCCGATGTTCATTTTGGGTTGAATAATTGCAATAATATAATGCTTGTGGTTGAAAGTTCATTTTGGAATAATTTTTTATTTTTTTATTTATTTATTATTGATTCTTCATCAGATGTTAGCAGTACAACTTATTTGTTAGCAAATAGCATCTTAACTGTTTTGTTGTACCAAATAACAAGCAGGGATAGTTTTGCAAAATTTTCGGCAAAGTAGCAATCTCTAACGTCAATCTCCTTGTTCTTCCTGTTTCGTCGTTTATGCTATGGCGTTTTTTTTAACGAACTCTATATTTTCTTCGTCCAATATTTCATCCTATGTTAGCTCTTCATCAATTTTACCCTAACTGACAAATCTATCAAAGTCTTCGAGCAAATCAAAATCGAAAAAAAAATCTTTCCCAACTCGGCTCTCATTCTGACATTTTAACATTTTTCCCTTGTTCGAGTTCAAACTTTCAAAATCCGCCCGGAAACAAATCGGAATGATTTGTTCCCGCCAAAAAGAAGGCGTGTAATTATGAATTTTATTTCCTGGAGTAAATCCGCGCAACGGGTTTACACTTCAGGAAAATCCGTAATTTTTGTGTATTACTTAATTCCCGCCACGGATTTTCAAATCCTGGCCCCATAGTCAAGTTCACACAGGCGACCAAATCCCGTGACGGCTTTTTCGAACTGTCAAAACCAGCCCGTGCAGGTTAGCATGCAGCTCTGCAAGTAATGTGCATTAGGATAGGACAAGAAATGGTCAAGAAATGCTTTTACTGACGGAATTACTTAACCTTGTATGCAGCTGAAAATGAAGGCAAACTTCGGAACGTTAGTAACACCTGTCCATATAATTTAAATGAACCGTCACGTTTTCCTTGCGGGAATAATATTCGGTCTGATTATTCCGCATGCAAAACTGGACATTTCACCCTGCATTTCTCACCTAGCTATACTGGCGTAGTTTCAAGATAAAGGAACCACAACTGAAAGCAATGCACTTGTTTGCCCAAAGAGGTTACGATATCTATAAAAAACTTTACCAAACTTTTAGTTTCCAGTGGTTAATTTCCTTCGTGCTGTTCTACTTTCCACAGTTGAGGAAAGTATATAAGCTCGGGTATACCGGAATCGACAGGATTGAGAATCCGCCTAAAGTAAACAAAAAAATAATTTGGAGCGCGCTTTTTACCATTTCTTACATTTACCCGTAGCTTCAACAAGAGCCCTGGGGAAGACCTTTGTAGCTAACTTGTGAAGTTGTCGAAGACCCATGAGAAAAGCTCATACAACAAATTGTACAAAAAGTTGTTTGATAATGGTGAAAGCATAGATTAACTCTAAGGTTCAGTAGGTCCCATACAAAACGATTTTTTTCTTGGCTCAGTCAGTACCAGGAACATCGTCCCAAGCTCGGTCCCAAGCTCAATAATGCACCCCTTATAATGAACCTCGCCATGAACACACTCTCAAATACTCTGTCAAAATAACACAGCAAATCAAAACAAAGGCGCAAATATGTATACAACAAGGCAGCTGGCTTCAAGGTGTAATTTCGGACCAAGGGGTTCTCCACAACAGTGAACCAATTTCAAATCGCTAGTTACATATTGATTGTTGGTGAAAGGCCACACTCGCGGAGTTTGTCTGAAAGGACGTCTACACAAACTGAATCGTATTTTAGGGAAGGTCCATTAATTATGTCACGCAGTAAGGGGGGAGGGGGGGTTTGGGAAAATGTGACGATCCATACAAAAAAATTTGAAGGTCCATACAAAAAACGTGACAAGGGGGGGAGGGGGTGTTGTAAAAAGTCAATTTTTGCGTGACGTAATTTATGGACGTTCCCTTATGGATAATAAAGAAAATTCCACATTAAAACAAACGTCTAGACACCTAGTGGAGATGAATCTGGCAGCTCCCATGTTAAAGAATAGGGCAAACATTTGAAAATGCTTCTAAAAAATTCAAACGAAACTCTAATTAAAAGCGGTTTGTTTTATGATGGAAAATAAAGCGCTAACATTTTTGGTTGAATTTTTGATGAAAATAAAAATAAATCTGGAACCCAGCCATGTCCGACACCGTCTTCTGTTTATCGCTGAGCGATGTTTTGATGTCCAGTGGTGTTAAAACAGTCCGACAACTTTTGTTTGTAAACAACATAAAGTTAAGGAAAAGTGTTATTCGCAGGAACATTTTTTAGGAAAACAGATTCCAATTGTGGCTGCCATGTCTTCTTCCTTTGAAGGTAGAAATGAGCAACTAATCAAGCTCGTGCGGAAGCACCCGGAACTGTACGACCATCAGCACACACGGTACTATGACGCAAGCTACAAGAACAAAGTTTGGAACATGATCGGAGCAATCATGGAGGAAGACAGTAAGTGATTTAGTAGTTAAACCATGTAATAAGTCTATCATGAAGCTAAAATTAAACTCCATCCCTTCACTCTAAGGTTTGGTCTGTAAAAATCGCTGGTGCAACATACGGGACCAATATCGCAAGAATGTCAAAAAGCGCCTATCAAATCGCGGAAAGAAAACATCAATATACAAATTTAGCGAAGAACTAAGTTTCCTAACGGAACACGCGGATACCACAGACGTCGATCAAGAAAGCCAAAGTTCTAATTTGCAGAAATCATTTCCCACAAAGTCATCACCCTGTGAAGAACCCATAAAGGTAGAAGCAACAACCTTAAACTTGTACCACAGCGATGACTTCAATGAGTTTTCCACGAACAACGAAACCATTGGAACGGAACGTGGTGCGTCCAATTCCACGGATGCCCCAGCAGACACATATGCAAGAGTTTCGGGGCGTCCAAAGATATCAACCACTAGAAAAATGAAAAGACCTGCGTGGAAACGACTTTCATCCGAACCTGCCACAGCCAAAACCAGCTCGTCACGTGCGATGGAACTCTTGCTGCAACAACTGGAAGAGGTGCGAAATCCGGACCCGGTCGATGCATTCCTTATTGGACTATCCCCAGCACTGAAGAACCTGCCCCCTCATTACTGGTATCAGGCAAAATCGGAGATATTTTCAATCGTTCAGAAGTATGAACTGAAAACGCTAAACGAACTGCCACCAACGTGAATGAATTGCGATGCTGCGATGTATGTGTTTAAGTTTTTATTTTTTGTCTAGCCTGTACTTTTCAGATAAATTCCAAGTCTGTTTTGAGTGAAGGCTCGTTTCAATTTGAAGATGACATACGGTTTTTTTTTCTGCAGGTTTCAAAACTATCTATGGAGTAGTCTTTCGAATGTGTCAAACTCCCTTCTGAAATTTGAAAACGCATCGATATTGATCATGCTCCTATTTTAACTTATAGGGTAAGGGGATGTAATGTTAGCCTCGCTCCTTCATTCAGCCTATGTATCAAATGTGTCATTAATTTAGCGATAATCAACAAAATCATGATGCTATCAGGATGACCGATGTAATCCGATGCAATTGAGACAATATTAATCAACTTATAGTTGTTCACTTCCGCGTAGTTTTCAATTTCTTGAACTTTTGGGGTATAATGATTTCACTGGTTAAGCTGAACAGATGATCTACACGATCTTCAAGTGATCTAAATTTGACGTAATTGAATAGATAGAACAAGTAATGCAGTCTGGATCTGTAGAAAATAGTTACACGTTACAAACTCACTGTTCAAATAGCTAAAATAACAATGATTTTACAAGAAAATCGTAAACTCAATGTTGGGGACATGTTATTTTGTATGTTCCCAACTATGGCATGTTGTATCAATAACGTTGTAAAAACGTATTGGTAATTTTTTTAGCTGAAATTCATGAATTTGCTGTTGTTTATATTCAAGTGGCTCATCTAAACACAAAACGAAGGAAGAAAATCATTGTATAGTAAATTATAATGTTTTCATTATAATAAGTCATATGAATAAAGTGAGTAAAAGCTTTTACTTTGCTCAAATGCGTACGTCAAACCTTTTACTTGAGCATGGACATGGCTGATAAATCATATATGAACATCATTTAAGTGTTTCGGGGCAGTGTTACTTTAGTTTGTTTTGTGAGTTGTTGTTTTTAGTAAATCGAATATTGCTAGCAATGTCTTAGTTCATAAAGTTAGAAGAAAAAACCGTACAAAGATTGAATTTTGTAATAAATCCATCGAATGTGACGAAGTTGCATTCATGAATAGACCCAATTTGGTGCCTATAGACCGACATTACATCCATATCCTGCGAATGTTTCTGACTTTATAAAAAGAGTTGTGTAACTTTTCGTGATACATACTACCAAATGTCTCATCAAACTTATCTTAGTAAGTGTATAACTAGTTGAGTCTCGCTTACAACTTCAGAACTTTATGAGTTGTAATAAGAAATGTAATCGATTATTGAATAATAGGCTGAGCTAAGGGACACATACCCTATTTCACCTTTTTCAAAGGTTGAAGATATTACCAACAATCAATATGCAACTAGCGATTTGAAATTGGTTCACTGTTGTAGAATGTACACTATGAAGCCAATGAAGGTCCAATGTACACTATGAAGCCAGCCAGATTTGCTGTGTTATTTTTGTAGGTTGTTGGAAGATTGGTGGGGAAATTTCTCTTTGTGCGAAATGACAAAGCAGAGACTTTCACAAAATAGAAAAAGCGTCTGTTTTATTGAATTCACGTTTTACAACAAAATGGAGTGGGTTTTCTTCTCTACACAGTTCTACACGGATGAACTGACAGCAGGGCTGCCAGTACGGAAATGGAATTATATGGAACAAGGTCAATGATTATCCAGGTGAATTAATTTCGACAACACTCCTCCTTAATCTTTACCTGATGTTCCAATGAACTCGTCTCTGGTTAGTCCTATTTTCTACGACAGCTTCAGGCATCTGCGATCATCTCCTCCGAACATAAGTACTGCATTGTTATCTCTCCTTTCTCACACAGATCGCGTACGAACATCTCCTTCGACTCGATATGTTTAGATCGTCTACCTACCCGCTCTGACCGTACAAAGGCAATGCATGATTGATTATCTTCGCACAATACCGTAGGTTCCTGCTGTTTAAATCCTAGGTCAGCGAGTAGTCTTCGTAACCATAGAACTTCCTGCGCTGCTTCACTAAGTGCGATGTATTCCGATTCCATCGATGAGAGGGCTACTATATTTTGCTGCTTGCTTCTCCAGGCACCCGCAGTGCCGCCCACGGTAAAAACGAATCCAGATGTTGACTTCCGTGTTTTGTGGTCCCCAGACCAATCTGCGTCGGAGTAACCCATCAGCTTTGGAGCAGATCCACTGAAATGCAGTTTCCAATCCATGGTTCCACGCAGATATCTGACGACACGCTTCGCGGCCGTCCAGTCGTTTCCGTCGGTTGTGAAACTTTCCGAGCAAGAATCGAAGTAGCAATAGCTATATCAGGTCGCGCATTCACGGAGATGTACAATAAGGATCCCACCAAGCTTCTGTAGTTCACGTTGTCCGGAAGTGGCTGACCGTCCAAGTCGCCACGAGCATATGCTTCATCCATAGGCGTTCGGGATGATTTGGCATCTCCCAATCCAAACTGTTCAGCAACGCATTGAATGTATCCTGACAGACATACGCTGTAGTTACCAGCCACTTTGTTGATCTCCAGGCCGAGAAAGTACTTCAGTTCTCCTAATCCAGTTGTCTCGAAATGCTTGCAGATCTCGGCGTGGGCCCGATGGATTTCCTCTTCGTCTTCGCATCCGATGACAACATCATCGACATAGAGCACAATGTAGACTCGCTTTCCATGATTGTTTCGAACATAAAGGCATGGATCTGCCGAGCTAGCCGTGAATCCGATTTCCGTCAATAGTTCATTCATCCGCTGATTCCAGCAACGTGCGGATTGTCGTAGCCCGTATATGCTCTTGAGAAGTTGGCAAACGAATCCTTCCTTCCCTGGCTTGACAAATCCCGGTGGTTGCTTCATGTAGACTTCTTCGTTCAGAATACCGTTGAGGTAAGCAGTCTTTATATCCACATGTTTTAGAATCATCTTCTTATGATTCGCCACTGCCAGAAGTGATCCATGGCGGTGTGCCATTGATCCTTTTCCGCACATGATATTGCATCCCTATACGTTTTTGGTTCAAACTCCTCCTGAATGCGCACCGCGTTGACTTCATCGATCAAATGAACAGGTGGTTTCCCTTTCATGATCCGCTGCAATCCCCGGGGAAATCCTTCGAAATCCGACTCGTCCGTTTCGTCCGCTGTATTAAACTCCGGAGATACTGCATCGTCTTCGCTTTCACCGTCGGATTCAACGTCTGGAACTTTCATCTCCGCCGTGACGGTAGGAGTACGATTTACCTCAATCTCGACCGTATCCTTCGCAGAAACTGTCTTTCTATCTTCCAAACTGTTTTCGAGAACCTCACGAATACTTTCCGTCATCGGAAACTCCTCGACGAATTTCGCATCTCTACTGATTAATACAGCATCTGTTTCAGGATCGAGGAACCTGTACGCCTTTTTTCTATCCACATATCCGACAAAAATCATCCGGTTACTCTTCTGGTCCAGCTTCTTCCGCTTCTCCTAGGGTACGTGGACATATGCGGCAGATCCGAAAACGCGCAAATGTTTGTAGTCCGGTTTCATCCCACTCCAGAGCTCGAAGGGTGTTCTACCAGTTGCGGAACATGGAAGTCTGTTTAACAGGTCCGGCAAACCCGCTTGAAGTGCCCCTCCTTGCCGCAATAATGACACTTTTGTTTTGATTTTGTGCCAGTCTTCAGGGCACGCTGCTGCTGCGCATTTCACTACTACCATTATGCCTGCTCCACTCGTCTACGAGTCGCCCTTTAACGAAATCCAACGAAAGTTCTTCCTCCGGATGAGACTCGAGTGACATGATGAGAGAACTGTACGATTCCGGAAGACTTGAGAGAATAATCGACACCAACCATTCTTCTGTCATCGTTACTCCTATTCCAGCGAGACGATTGTAGAGAAGGGTTATCTCCGAAAGATGATCACCCATACTTCCCCGCTCCGGCATTCGAAGCGAAATCAGCTTCCGCATCAAGTAAACTTTTCCACACATCGATTTCCGTTCGTGGTGGGACTGCAGCGCGTCCCACATCTCTTTGGCGGTGGTTTTTCCCATGACGTGGCATAACTGTGTGTCATCCGAAGCTAGGCCGATTACGGACTGCGCAATTCCGTCTTTCGAAATCCAATCACTTGTCAGTTGTGCCGGTTTAGCACACTTCACTATATCGGACAGGCCCTTCTCGCCGAGAATCAGGTTGATCTTGAATTACCATAGGGGCCAGTTTTGATCCCTCAACTTCTCGATCGCAACCTTCTCCGCCATTTTCGCGACGAACCACGCGAACTTCCGATCGATTTACACCACCAGCAAACTAGTTTTATATAAAAAAAAGTTCCGATTTCCTCGCGAACCGCACTAATTACCACCACCAGTTGTAACTGGGCCCATAACCTGTAGGTTGTTGGAAGATTGGTGGGGAAATTTCTCTTTGCCCGAAATGACAAAGCAGAGACTTTCACAAAATAGAAAAAGCGTCTGTTTTATTGAATTCACGTTTTACAACAAAATGGAGTGGGTTTTCTTCTCTACACAGTTTTACACTGATGAACGGACAGCAGGGCTGCCAGTACGGAAATGGAATTATATGGAACAAGGGAAATGTTTATCCAGGTGAACTAATTTCGACAACAATTTTGACAGAATATCAGGGGCGCATTATGAAGCTTGGGACCGATGCGCTAGTACCATAGACTAACTCTAAGACCAGTAGGTCCCATACAAAAACAATTTTTTTCTTGGCTCAGTCAGTACTAGAACATCGTCCCAAGCTCGGTCCCAAGCTCAATAATGCACCCCTTATAATGAACTCACATGAACACACTCTCAAATACTCTGTCAAAATAACACAGCAAATCAAAACAAAGGCGCAAATATGTATAACAAGGTGCTGGCTTCAAGGTGTAATTCGGACCAAGGGGTTCTACAACAGTGAACCAATTTCAAATCGCTAGTTACCCGGATAAAAATAACCATACAATTACAATACAATAATATAAAATAACCATAAAATCTATTTCCGACCATAAATCTTATTGTTCATGAATCAGATAAATGAAAAATGCATATTGTCATTACAATAGATCTACAATTCACTCCATATGCCAGGATTTTCAACAATTGTGAAACAATACAATTAATAGTAATTGACTCAAATTTGTTAGGAAAAAAATGAATTTTTCTATGGTTAAGATACATAACAACCCCCCTTTTTTATTGTCGATGTGTCAATTTACATTAGATTCTATTGTGGGAACAATAACTCCAATTGTCATCTTATCGTTGTGAACTATGCTATTAATTGTGCATGCTATAGATTCTATTGTATGGTTACAATATATTCAATTGTAAACCTATGAGAATTTTTTATTCGGGTACATATTGATTGTTGCTAGTACTGACTGAGCCAAGAAAAAAAAATCGTTTTTGTATGGGACCTACTGGTCTTAGAGTTAGTCTATGATATTACCATAGACTAACTCTAAGACCAGTAGGTCCCATACAAATACTATTTTTTTCTTGGCTCAGTCAGTAATAGCACATTGGTCCCAAGCTCGGTCCCAAGCTCAATAATGCGCCCCACACTCTCAAATATTCTGTCAAAATAACACAGCAAATCAAAACAAAGGCGCAAATATGTACAGCAAGGTGCTGGCTTCAAGGTGTACTTCGGACCAAGGGGTTCTACAACAGTGATCCAATTTAATATCGCTAGTTGCATATTGATTGTTGATTACCAACAATCAATATGTAACAACGAGTTGAAATTGTTCACTGTTTAGAACCCTTGGTCAGTACCTTGAAGCCAACTGTTATACATATTTGCGCTGTTGATTTGCTGTATTACTTTGACAGATATTGAGTGTATTCATTGAGTTCATTATAAGGGTGCATTATTGAGCTTGGAGACTACGATGTTCTAGTACTGACTGGCCAGAAAAAAATCGTTTTGTATGGGACCTACTGGTCTTAGAGTTAGTCTATGATATTACCATAGACTAACTCTAAGACCAGTAGGTCCCATGCAAAAACGATTTTTCTTGGTTCAGTCAGTACTAGAACATCGTCCCAAGCTCGGTCCCAAGCTCAATAATGCACCCCTTATAATGAACTCACATGAACACACTCTCAAATACTCTGTCAAAATAACACAGCAAATCAAAACAAAGGCGCAAATATGTATAACAAGGTGCTGGCTTCAAGGTGTAATTCGGACCAAGGGGTTCTACAACAGTGAACCAATTTCAAATCGCTAGTTACATATTGATTGTTGATATTACGGTGTGTCATGATGTTGATTAGAATCCTATTGTTGAGGGGTAAAAAAAAATATCTCGCTAAATGCATGAAAGTTATGAGTTGGAAGTTTTGAGTTGACATCATAGGAAACATTGGCCGAAAATTTGCACACTATGGTTCCATTACATTTTACTCAAAGGAATGAACACAAAATCGAGAACGTTTTTGTACTATTGCTAGGCACAGTTATGAGATAAATAAACATTCGTGACGAGCCGACAATTTTCAAATCATTTGAATCGATTCAATCAACTGTCGACTCGTCGAGTGATAGCGACTCATTTCCACTCATTCGACTCGCAGAATAGGCCCACATGTTAAGAAAACTTCCAAGTTATCACAAGCATTATATTATTTCACTTATTTAGTTCAAAATTAACATCATTAATCCGGGTTCGCACCAATTCAACAGAGGATGTTCTACAACAGTGAACCAATTTCAAATCGCTAGTTACATATTGATTGTTGACCATAGCCTCTTTCGTATATTCCGTGGAATTCAATTTCTCGAATTGTCGTGTTGTTGGAGTTGAATTTTCCGAACTTTCAACATGGTTTTGATCCGATTCGCTGTGAATTAAAATAAATAAATAAATAATAAATGTAGCATTCGTTTTCAATTTTTTATTTATTTATACAGCATACTTACCTTATACATCATCCTTATCAAACCCTCGGAATGCATCTGGATCATCTTCTTGGGTATCCGAGTGCAACTGTGCCGTTTTTCGAATTTCCTGCCAAACGAAAGCGCACTTGGAATGCGGTGAGAGATTTCAGAATGACGTCGGAGAAACAACTTCAGCCATTTTCGACCGGGAATTCCTGCTGTGAAAGGGTTAGGTCGGTCGGACAAACGGAAAAAGTAAGCCACTGATGTTTTTAATCGGTTGGCACTCACTGAAAAACTGGACTGGGCCGACAAGCAAACCCATTCAATTACTGATTTCTCCTCCTCTTAAGTTAAAACTGTTGGTTTCTCCGGTGAGCGATGTTTCTGAGTGTAAATTTCTGTAACTGTCATTTTAAAATTACAGCTCGTTTCCGTTTGTTTTGGTGAATCGTGTGTTGATGGCGCCACTTGGCCACCTGGAGAGTTTGATAGCTTCTGTCAATTTTTTAGTGTCGGTGAAACCTAGAACTAGGTGGCGTCGTTCTTCCAACGGTTCAGCGTTTACAAAGTTCACACTGGCCAATTGGGGGAAAATGTTCGAGCCTGGATGTCTGTTCTCTGTGACCATACACACTTAGAAGATTTTAGCAATATTCAGGTAATTTTGCACGGAACTTTCAGCAGTCTAGAACGTGTCTGGTAATTCGATTTCACCAGTATCCGGTGAAATTTTACAGCAGTCTCCGGTACAAAAACTACCGGAGCTTGTACAAACTTTACTCGAAGTCCGTTAAATCAGACTACCGAACTGAACTCAGCTGTTGAAAGATTCGGCAGCAGTCACCGAATACCGTAAAATTTTCTAAGTGTGCGTGGCAACAGATTTCTGGATGGATACACCTTTTCGTGCCATATCCACTGCTTTTTTCGAGTGCAATCGATGTTGCAATGATGTTGCAATGACAGTTATCAATGATATTTCCACAAAAAAACAACTTTTTCTTATGAAAACCAATGAAATGTATATGAGCGATTCCTTAGCATTTTGGCTTAGCACAAAAATTATGCATTTATTTTTGTTTATTGTTTCTTTGCGCAAAACGCCATCTTTTTTATTACGAATGTGTCGCGTGAGTGTAAACAATGCTCTCAAGGTACATTTTTTATAAATATTAGCAGTGAAAATCAGATTAAAGCGAACATTATTTGAAAGAGCGTCAAATATGGTGCTTCTACGGTAAATATTTATTCAACAATTCTTATTTGTATTTATTATTTCAACATTTTTTTAACAGAAGGGTAGGTCCCAGTAGGTCCCGAACAAATACGATTTTTTTCTTGGCTCAGTCAGTACTAGCACATCGGTCCCAAGCTTAATAATGCCATAGACTAACTCTAAGACCAGTAGGTCCCATACAAAAACGATTTTTTTCTTGGCTCAGTCAGTACTAGAACATCGTCCCAAGCTCGGTCCCAAGCTCAATAATGCACCCCTTATAATGAACTCACATGAACACACTCTCAAACACTCTGTCAAAATAATGTCACAGCAAATCAAAACAATAGCGCAAATATGTATAACAAGGTGCTGGCTTGCAAGGTGTAATTCGGACCATAGGGGTTCTACAACAGTGAACCAATTTCAAATCGCTAGTTACATATTGATTGTTGATAATGCGCTCAACAAAAACACAAGTTATTCTCAGTGCACATTATGCCTGGTACAGACATACAACGTACAACGTTGTACTCCTTTAGTCTAGTACGTGTTTTTTAGTAATGGATTAAAGTATTTGACATTTCATACAACGCTGTATGTTGTATGTCTGTCCCAGGTATTACGTTTTGATTTCTTCTGTGAACGCAGCCATCGCATAGCAGTTGAAATCTATTACATAAATGTCATCATCATCAATGGCATTCTACTACTGTTTTTAGTCAACTGTCATGAACGTTTCTGTTTACATTCACGAGTGCTCGTCCTCAAATCATATCCCCTCAATCGCTTGCATTTCGCTCTGACTTTTTTTGTAATTTGATACGTGTAGAGACAAAATAAAACTAGTGAACCTCTTCATGGATGTCTGAAACGTAAAGTTTTGAACGTAAGTAAAGATATATAACGATCCAACGACATATCTCCAACCCCGCTCTCCTGCAGAAATATTACCCTCCAGATTTCGACCCGTTCGCAAATCCCCGTGCTTTGCTACCGAAGAACCGATCAGTACGACGGTCCGTCTGATGGCGCCGTTCAACATGACGCTGCGTGACGTGCGGCGATGCAGCTACCATAGAGCAGAAGTTCAACGCGCGCAAGGAGGACGTGGAAAACGGGGACTCACCTCGGCAATCGAATTCCATCGGTTCCACATCGCGTCACCGCGTTGTCTGCAGGAAATTTCCTTCAAGACCGATCCTCGCAATACGGACTACGAAATCGAAGCTGGTGCCACGAGAAATTTCATGGCCCTGAAGTTGGCCGAGGAGCAGGCTCGCCGGGAGGAAGAGGAAGCCCGCGAGGAGGAAGCAACGAATCCTATGAAGCTGCTGGAAAATCGTACGCAGCAGTCGAGGAACGAAATTGAGCTGCTGGAGTCGCTGGAGGAGCTGAGGGATCTGAACCGGCGGCAGCAGGATGTCGACTACGATCGGATGCTGCAGCAGTACGATCCAACCGAGTCGATCCAAGCCCGGGAGGAACGGTTGGAGCGATTGGACGAGGAGTATATCAAGTAAGTGGTATTGTTTTTTTGGGGGATGAAGGAAAACGTTTTTTAAATCAAAACTTTGGGGCTACTCAAATTACTTACAAAGTGGGGTGTGGCTGAAAAAAATATGATCCAGATAAAACTAATTAGAGAGAAAAACAATCGATTAACATGATCAGACAGGTGTATATGGTTACGGTTCCTCTGTTAATCTTATTGTTTCTATGAACCTACACTGAATCAAGAGATTAAAAGAGAAGAGATATTGTATTCTTTTAGTGATAATGATTGCTCACCCTTAATTACAAAAGAACATAAAAACAACCCACTCACTTTTTAATCCTTTGATTTGGAGTAGGAAAAATCGGGAAGCTTTCAGATAAATATTCAATTATTTTTCCATGCTATGAATAGTTAAAAATGATGAAGAACTAGCCCAGGAGGCTAAAAGTCACCTTAATGAAGATATAAAATAAAATATAGGGAAGCATCTGTAAACAACTAGGGGAAGATGCTTCTATATCTCTTGATCCACCGTAGGATAAGAAAACTGAGCTTAATATGGGAATAGTTACCTAGAATTCACCGGAAAAAATCACTAGGAAATACCCCACATTGATAGGATTTAAGTAAAGTCTCCCGATTCGATGTACATTCAAATGCCGTGTGCCGTCGATTCCAATAAACTGCATTTCTATAAATAAAACGATTGTCGATAAAGCAGAGCAGCTGGTGAGCATCGCTTGATGTTTAATTATAAATGGTCCTCGAAACTAACGAATGCACCTTTTTCTCTTGGCTGCGTACTGACGGCGATTAGGCTGGGATTAGAGCTGTTTAAAATTTCCATTTTCAAGTGGTTCCAGCAAAACTGAGGGCTTTCAGTATGAAAATAATCATCAGGGATATAACCGCAAGGTTCACGTAGCACCGCGTTGGTTTATAGTAATAATGGTATCATCTACATAATTTAAGTATCATTACACATATGGTTATTAGAATATTCATCAAATAGTTCAAGTTCTATAGTTGAACCATTTGTCACCCGTTTTTGAGGACCCGGTAAGGGGAAAACATATTTTCATAAGGACATTTGTATGGGAGCAAAAATAGGTAATTTTTAATTAAAATATTGAACTACTAGTGTAACTATTAGCACTTGATACAAAAGTTATGTAGGTTTTTCTGATTAAATGGTTTATGATTAAAGTCATTGTGTTCAGTAAAACGAGAGTGATTAGCGTTTAAAATACTTTCACTTCAGCGTAACGCTCTCATTTTTCAAAAATTTTAAAATGACACTCGGTATAGAAAAGAGGAACGTTATCCTACGTTAAATTTTAACTTCCAAGTGCAAATATAGTAAACTTACTTTAGTTTATCATATTTTTTACACTGCCGTGAATCGCACATCAGTCCATTATTGGAATTCGCAGATCTTCAGGGATGCCACAATCATTTCAGAGAAATTCAGTGAACTTCAGGGAAGACTTTGAGGTGAATCGCTGCATGTATTTTTTCCTATCTTTTATCTCGCTCTCGCAAACTCACCTTGCTATTTCAAATTGATAAATCTCGATTGTTAGTGAAAGAACATCGAATCGAAATCTATCAGATTGCTCACAGCAAGTAAGCATACCAAAGTGATGTGATTGAATTTTCAATATCTAGTACCGACTCTGAGTTTTATCAATTCTTAATGTTGCGGTAATGACTGTCGCCAAGAATGATTCAGCATAAGCCCTTAAAACATCAGAAACATTCAAGCACTTCAGAGAAATTCAGTTAACTTCATTGAAGTGCCTAGATCTTCTGTAAAGTTCGAAGAATTTCAACTGAGTTCCGAGATCTTCAAAGAAGTTCCGAAAATTTAAATGCAGGCAAGAAAACTTTAGAAAAGTCCCAAGTTTCGAAAGTAGCATGAAAGTCCCAATATCTTCAGTGAAGTTCCAAGAACATCGGGGATGTCCTTACCTTAAGGAAAGTCCCGAGAATTTAAGTGAAAACTGATGAACTTCAGCGAAGCTCAGGAAACTTAAGCGAATTCCGGAGAACCTCAGTGAAGTCTCGAGAACTTAAGTAAAGTTACAAAGCTTCAAATAAGCCCCAAAAGTTAAAGATGACTCGCTAGATTTTCAGAGAACTCCCCAAAATTTCAGATAGCTCTTTAGAACTTCAGAGAAGCTCCGAGAACTTCAAAGATATTCCGAAAACCTTAGAAAAGTTTTGAGAACTTCAGAAAAGTTCCTTAAGCAAATTGCCGAAAATTCCGAAAGTTTCGAAAACATCCGAGTACTTCAGGAAAGTCTTTGATGCTTCACAGAAGTCCTCGAAAATTCAGAAAAGTTCATGAAATTTCAGAGAAATGCTTGGAACTTCAGAGAAGTGCGCGGAGAAAAGCTCACATCAGAACTTAAGAAAACTTAAGAAACTCCTGGGAACTTCGGTAAGGTAAGAACGGTAAGGTCCATAGAATGTCAGGAAAGTGCCGAGCCATACATGCAAGTCCCAATATCTCCAGTGAAGTTCCAAATGTTGAATTACAGCGAAGTTAACAGAAAATTGAAATGAAGTCCTGAGAACTTCAGAAAAGTTTCGTGAATTTAAGTGAATTCAGCGAAGCCGAGTTTAGTGAATTCCAGATGGTTTCAGTGAAGTCTCGAAAACTTAAGTAGAATTCCAAAACTTCAAGGAAGTCCCAACAATTTGAGGAAACTCTATAATTTCAGAGAACTCTTTGAAACTGCAGAACTTCAACAAAGTTCCGACAAGCTTAGAAAGTTTCAAAAATTTCAAAGAAGTCCACAAAACTTCACAGAAATTCCCGAAACTAGAGATGAATTTTCAAAATTTCAGAGATGTCATCTCAACTTCCTAAAAATTCATGGAACTTCAGAGAAGCCCTCAGAACTTAAGATTATATAACTGAACTTTAGAAAAGTCCTTGGAACTTAAGAAACGTCAGAAAATTTCACGGAACTTCAGATAGGTTGACAAATCTACAGAAAATTCCTTGGAACTTTGGAGAATTCAGAATATATAACGGAACTTCAGAGAAATCCTCGAGACTGCAGAAGAATACACATAACTTTAGACAAGTCCGCAGAATTTCGAATAAGCTCACGGAAATTCAAAGAACTCATCGCATAAAATAAAGACATACACTTAAGACAAATTCAGGGAACTTCAAAAAAAAAAATCAAGGATAACACCTTACAGGAATTTCTGAGAAGTCCTTGGAACTTCAGAGAAGTCATAATCTTACAATACGATTTTTGAAGAAATCCACGGAACTTCGAATAAGTTCACAGATACTCAGAGAAGTACACGAAACCTTAGAGAAGTCCTCAGAACTTGAGAGAAGTTCACGAAACTTCAGAGGAGTTCACAAAACTTCAAGAAGTACAAATAACCTTAAAAAAGTTCACGGTAATTGAGAGAAGTTCTCAGTACTATAGAGAAGTTCACTGAATTTCAGATAGATCCTCGGAACTTCAGTAACCTTCTCAGAAACAGCAGAGTAGTTCTCTGAACTTCAGAGAAGTTCACAAAAGTTAAAATGAGTTCACGGAATACCAGATACATATTTGGAACTTCAAAGAAAATTACGGAGTTTTCTCACGAAACTTAAGAGAACTTACAAGAGATTTTTACGGAACGAACGAGAGGTTTTAAGAAAAAATTACAGATTTTCAGAGACGTTAATGGATATTCCTGGAACCTTACATTAGTTCACCTCAACTTCACGGTATTTCAGAGAAATCCACGGAACTTCAGAGAGATTCACGGATTCGAACATCAGAAATCTAAACGGAGATTCAGAGAAGTTTATGAAACTTCAAAGAAATTCCCGGAACTTCAAAAGAATTCACGAATCTTCAGAGAAGTCCTCAGATTGTCGGAATGATTCACATCAGAGATGTCTTCGGAACTTAAAAGAGTTCCCAAGATCATTGATTTGATATAGAAGGAGATGTTCGCTCATCACCATGAGGCCCCAAGAGTGGACAGTAATGTTTTTGCTAAAATGAAAGATATGAAGCGAAAGTGTTGAAAGTTCCGTCAGTGTACGGTAGGTTGGAAATAGAATAGAAGTATTGAAAATTAAGCGAAACTACACAGTAGTGCTCGAACAAAAAATTTGTACGTGAAAATTGCCATTTTTATATGGTAACCTAACTTAACCGCCTATTCAGCACATTGTTATTTGGCATTTTACCATCTGACATATTGTCAAAACTATATAGAAGCTTGTAAGTTTTTTAGTTGTCAACTATAAGGGTAAATGTCGTAACAATAACGGAAACAGCCGTCAACAAAAAGGGAAAGGGTCCAGGAATGGTTTGTGATTTTGTGGGATGATTAATGGTTACCACCATTTATGGGTCTACATACTCTAATTGTTATGGTTTGTATTCTCCGTACGTGGAGTAATGATTATGATGTAACAAATTGAACAAACATGAAATTTCATAGTAGTTTCAAAGATAGGCGTAGTCGGGTAAACTGGTAGTTTTTACTACAAGAGTTTTTTTCTGTGTAGTCAAATTTTTCTTGGCGAAATTCAATCGGATAACCCGCATAATCACAAATTGTTGACGGCTGTTTCCGTTATTGTTACGACATTTACCATTATAGTTGACAACTATAAACTAACAATCTACTATATAGTTTTAACAATATGTCAGATGGTAAAAGGCCAAATAACATGTGCTGAATAGGCGGTGAAGTTAGGTTACCATAAAAATATGGTAATTTTCACGAACAAAATTTTTGCTGTACAGGGTGCGGCAGAAAATAGTGCGAAAATGTTCAAACTTTAGTATTGGGTTAATTCGTGTAGCTAGTGACTAATGTCTGTCGAAAGTGTATTTGTTTATGTTTACTTTCAAGTGCTGCATCCACACATTCTATTTGTTTTATTGCAAATTCGTCAAAATGTTCTCGAAAGAAGTGATCACCAGTTTGTTGTTCGCCCAGAAGAAGCCGAAAGAGATTGCCAAGGTGGTAGGGTGCCATTTGGCAACAGTTTACCGCATAAAAAAGCCCTGCAGGATGGTCCTAAGCAGCGGAAGCCGGGAAGCGGACGTCCGCGCTTTGCACGCACGCCGAACGTGATCAAATCGGTCCGTGCGAAAATTTCTCGCAACCCGGTGCATTCCATAAAAAAAAACTTGCAAAGGAAGCCAATATTTCGGAGAAATCCATGCGGAGAATCATCAAAGAAGACCTAACCTTGACCATCTTCCAGAGCCAGAGTGAAACGCCACTTGATTACGGACTGGGTCAAGGAACTACGAGGGACTCGTTCCAAGAGATTGCTTTCCTTGATGAAGAAGGAATGAAATTATAATCCTGTTCTCCGACGAAAAGCTTTTCAGCATAGCCCGAATAAAAATAACCATACAACACCATAATCTATTTCCGACCATAAATCTTATTGTTCCTGAATCAGATAAATGAAAAATGCATATTGTCATTACAATAGATCTACAATTCACTCCATATGCTAGGATTTTTAACAATTGTGAAACAATCAAATTAATAGTAATTGACTAAAAATTGTTCGGAAAATAATGATTTTTTCTATGGTTAAGATACATTACCCCTCCCCCCCCCCTTTTCTATTGTTGATGTCTCAATTTACATTAGATTCTACAGTGGTAACAATAACTCCTTTTGTCAGCCTATCGCTGTGAAAAATACTTTTAATTGTACATACTATAGATTCTATTGTATGGTTACAATATATTCAATTGTAAATCTATGAGAATATTTAGGGAAGGTCCATTAATTATGTCACGCAGTAAGGGGGGAGGGGGGGTTTGAGAAAACGTGACGATTCATACAAAAAAATTTAAAGGTCCAAACAAAAAACGTGACAAGGGGGGGAGGGGGGTTTGTAAAAAGTCAATTTTTGCGTGACGTAATTAATGGACGTTCCCTTATTTGGGCGATGCTATGGCCAACAGCCGCATGGACCAGTTCATTTCACCGCAGAAAATGGAAAACGTTCCGGAAAAAGTGAAATTCAAATTTCAAACCAAACATCCGGCTGGTGTCATGATGTTTGGCTTGGTGGCGTCCAACGGTTTGAAAATGCCGCCTGTTTTTATTGATGCAGGAGTTAAAATCAATACCGAAGTGTATAAAGGGCGATACGGTCAAAATTTGGTCAATATCAACTTGACGTATTTCTTTCAATTTTGCATTTAAAAAACCTGAACACCCCTTATTTTGAAGGTGTGTGTGGTAGAATGTTGCTCCTATTTTGATTTTGGAATTCACTCTTCAGTTGTCAAAATGCCGTCCAAGCAAGAAGAGCAGCGTATCAAAATTTTGCTAGCGCATCGCGAAAATCCGAGCTACTCGCACGCAAAGTTGGCAAAATCGCTAAAAGTTGCCAAATCAACCGTTACAAATGTAATTAAAGTGTTTGGGGAACGTTTGTCGACAGCCAGGAAGTCTGCATCGGGGGAAAATCGAAAACCGGAAGCCGCTGAGACGACAAAGAGAGTTGCCGGTAGTTTCAAGCGAAACCCTAACCTATTCTCCGAGATGCCGCAAATAAGCTGGGTGTATCGTCTCACAACCGTGCATCGAGCCAAAAACGAGCCGGACTATCGACTTACAAGAAGGTAGTGACTCCAAATCGCGATGATAAACAAAATACGACGGCCAAAGCGCGATCCCGGAGGCTGTACACGACGATGCTGACGAAGTTTGACTGCGTGGTAATGGACGACGAAACCTACGTCAAAGCCGACTACAAGCAGCTTCCGGGACAGGAGTTTTATACGGCAAAAGGAAGGGGAAAGGTAGCAGATATTTTCAAGCTATCACGAAACTGTCAAAGTTCGCAAAGAAATATCTGGTTTGGCAAGCCATCTGTACCTGTGGCTTGAAAAGCAGCATTTTCATAGCTTCCGGGACTGTCAACCAAGAAATTTACGTGAAAGAGTGTTTGAATAAACGTCTGCTGCCTTTCCTGAAGAAACACGGTTGTTCCGTACTGTCTTGGCCGGATTTGGCATCTTGCCATTACGGTAAAAGGCCATGGAGTGGTACGCCGCCAACAACGTGCAGGTGGTTCCCAAGCGACAAGAACCCTCCCAACACGCCAGAGCTCCGCCCAATTGAGAAATACTGGGCTATTATCAAGCGGAACCTAAAGAAGACCAAAAAAACTGCTAAGGACGAGCAGCAGTTCAAGGCAAACTGGCTTTCTGCGGCGAAGAAGGTGGACAAGGTGGCTGTACAAAATCTGATGGCAGGGGTCAAGCGTAAGACCCGGCAATTCGGATTTGGAAAAGCGGAAGCCTAACTGAATATTTTTCCTGAATTTTATACAAATTGAACTTGAAAAAGAAATTTAATTTGATTTTTTAAATAAACGATTTCACCGATTTACACGTTTTCCCTTGAGCAAATTTTGACCGTATCACCTTTATCGGTATTTTAAAGGATCAAGAGCTTCCCTGAGTAAAGGCCAACTTCTCCGAGCACCAAAAAGTTGTCCTACAGCAGGATGGAGTGCCGTGCCACACGTCTAATCGAACCCAACAATGGTTGAACGATAACATGAAGTTTTGGCCGAAGGATTTGTGGCTCCCTAGCAGTCCAGATCTTAATCCGTTGGATTATTCATGTTGGGATTGGGTCAAACAAACGTCAAACGAAAATCGGCTATACGTACTACCTGTGGCGATATTACCAACTAAGAAACATTTGAATGGGTTTAATGGGTAATCGATGAACAAACTGCAAGTGTTATGTATGTTTGTCTGTGTTCACATATTTTAATCTTCGTTTAACACACTACTGCCATCTGTTCAGCTTTATCATCCATCACAGTGTGCTCAACAGATGGCGCAGGTGTGTTAGTGACCATGATTTGTAGTGAAAAATGTTCGATGTGTTATGTCTGTTTGTCTGTGATATGAATGTTAATAAACTAACGGAGATGGATTTATATAAAAATATAAACATTTTCATAAAAAAAAACTCGTGTTGTTATGGTCTTTGGTGTTAATTTTTGATGCTGCTGATCAAAAATTATGCAGAAAAAATGCAAAACTACCAAATTTAAAAAGATTTTTTTTCCCTAATGGGGACAAAACAATTTTGCATAGATCTGGTAGATGGAAGTTTGTACGTTCAGTTCACGGACTCTGTGTTTGCAAATATTTGCAAATAAAGGAATAAGATATCTTGCAAAAGCGTATATTATTTTACACTTCAACCCTACAACTTTTCTAATACAATAACTAGCAACTATCTTGTATCTTCAAAATGTGCGTAATTTTATATCCTAAAGTCATCTATGCAAAGTTTTCAAATTCAAATTGAAATAAAAAGTTACAGCAAAAAACTGTTTTTTCAAGTCCCACCCTAAGGAAAGTTAGAAAATTGTTATAAAACGATACGAAGATGAGATAAAATTAAAAAAAATTCACCCAAGTTTCATTAAATTAAAATATCTACAATTCTGTAGGAGTAAAAAATCCTCTAAACCATAAGAATAAAAAGTTGAAATTTTTATTATCAACATAAAAGGTAGGGGGTCACAACCCAAACCAAAAGATAGATCTTATTTTAAAAATCAAATCTCCCGACGACACCATCTGTCTAAAGTTAATGGTTTTCGAGTTATCGATTTTTGTCGTGAAATTTGTCCATTCGGACCATAGTGCCTAGTGTGAAAACCCTGAAGTCAACCATAACATGCACATGGCAGTCAATGTCGGAGGACTACGTCCGAAAGGCATGCTCTGGCTTCCGGCGTCGGCTCAAGGATGTTAGTAATAAAAATGGAGGACACATTGAATAGATTTGTTTAAAAGGACTTTATAAAGATACCTGCACTTCTTTTCTCATTTTTAGATAACTGCACTTGAAAATGTTGATATTATTGCTTGATTCAGTTGAAAATGGGATTTGAAAGAAATAGAACAAATTGTCGCATTATTTTCTGCCGCACCCTGTACTCTATATCAAAAAGTTGATACATAATCAAGACCGATTGCAGACAATAAAAAACCTTTCAATGACAATATGGTATACATTAACAATATGTGTTAATGTAGAGATTGTATGGTGAAAAGGAGAATCAACTATTCGATAAAAATAACATAAAATGTGATAACATATCTTACATTCGAAATATAGTTGTGACTATATAGCAAATATTTCATGAAGTTAGAGCACTACAAAGTTGATCAAAAATTTGCCCATCCCGATCATTTTGTCTATCCCCTGTAGAAGGTTTACACCCCAAATCTAGAAATCTTATGAGTCTCATTACAATTTTAATGATAATTTTTAACCTGGTTTTAAACAGGTTTAATTTAATAATCATTAATATTTCTCATTTGTGACATATCATTTACCTGTGATGAACAAAATTTTCACCCAGTTGCATCATCGCCAAAAGCTTCTGCTGTTTCACATTATGAAATAAGAACACTTCGATATCATCTTCAACATGATTTTTTGCATTTTTACTACACACTACCAAAACGTCATGTAAATTTCTGTCCCCTGAGATCGAAACATGCAAGCGTCCTTTAGCACATAAGAATGAGTTGAAGAGATGAGGAAATAAATTGAATCACATCTTTTGTCGAATTGCGTATGTGTCAGTTTCAGGAGACATAATTTTATTCGAAATACACTTTTTACAACGATGAATTACGTCTCGTGTAAAATTCATAATTTATAAGTGTGTAGACAGTGAAAAAAAAATTCAAATATATTCAGAATATTGCACTGTTAAACAAAACAAACACAACCTTAAAGACCAATGAACCGATTTCAACCAACAGCAAAGAACTCGTTGGGCCACTTACAAAGTGTGATTGGCCGGTTGGCACTCTCACGGTGATTGGGCCTGTAGTTGCTCAGAGCGGGCACCGAAGTCGACAGGGTTGCCTCTGCGGCAGCTGCTGTTTTGCTCCACGTGTTCCGGTGTGGAGCTCAGTACTGCAAACCCTGGCATTCTGAGTGAGTACCGTACTCGAGTAGTGGAGGGAGGGATCTCAAGACTAGAGGCCCGGCCTCCTTATTGACCCTCCTGAGACATAATACAGCCATGATGCTGTCACTCTTCGGCTGGCACGTTACAAGAAACAGAGGTCAGCAATCCTCACCACCGCATTCACGGGTAACAAAGCCCTTAGCCCACCTTTATAGCCAGCTTAAGTTTTACATAACTAGTACATGTGACAGATGGAGCCTAAACCTGTTACGATTCTCAAAAAATCCTACAAAGGCACTTAGCTTGAATTCACTTGAGTCCGTATTCGGTCCAAGAAGTCTGCTAAGTTCTCATTATCCCTATCAGCCGCTGATGCTCTTCCCTACAATGCTGCTCCTTGCAAGTGACTCTTAGGCGATAGCCGGGATTTCAAATAGGGTGGGGCAAAGATATTTTGAGAGAGAGAGAGAGAAAGAGAGAGAAAGAGAGAGAAAGAGAGAGAGAAAGAGAGAGAAAGAGAGAAAGAGAGAAAGAGAGAGAAAGAGAGAGAAAGAGAGAGCAGAGAGAGAAGAGAGAGAGAAAAGAGAGAGAAAGAGAGAGTAAGAGAGAGAAAGAGAGAAAAAGAGAGAAAAAGAGAGAAAGAGAGAAAGAGAGTGAGAGAGAGAATGAGAAAGACATAATTACTCAGTCTGCAACCAGTGGTTGCACACACTGAGCCCGTACATTATACAACGAACAACACAATGCTCCCGGTGGACCAGTAGCGAGTAGGGACATTTTCAATTCCACCGGCTAGAGACAGGAATCGGAGCCCTCATTTTGTGAAAACTGGCCTGAACGAACGGGTGTGATTACAGCCTTCTCACACGGCATTACCCAAGTACTTTGTGACACCGAATTTTGCAGCAACAAGATTCAACAATTCTAGGCTAGGATTTCGAGTTGAAAAAAACAAAAGGAAATTCAAAAACCTTGGTTTTTCACATGTTTCAAAATCTGAACCCACATTAAAGAGCAACCATCATGGTAAAATCTCGGCGGATACTGTTACAGTGTCTTGATAGTTTTGTATGGATAATCCACCGAGGTTGTCTGGCAATTGGTGCCGGTCACGTACTTTCCCTTTCCACGACCCTCTCACCTAAGCACTGAAAATTAAATTTTGATTTTGTCATTGCAACGAAGGGTAGGACTCATCAAATCCATTCGTAGTATTCGTGGAGAACTGAATTTGTTTCTTCTCGAAGTCTACAGCATTCGTACTCAATGCCACACGCGTAACTTATCAAAAACACAAAGCATTGTGCTTGGCACAGATAGAACAATTCTGATGCAGTTGTACGAAGACAATATAAACTACTTGCTGAATCTTTCTTCCATATCGTCATAAAAGAACCTCTGGTGGCTGTGTGATTGACTGACGGATCTTCTATATCGACTCTCAGTATCGCTAATTAAAAAATAAATAAAATAAATCAATAATAATTCCAGCACACCTGAGAAGTAATGTCGCCCTGTATTAGTACGTCGAAGAAAGCAGCACCTGTTGAGTGTTCATGAAATTACATTTTCATGTGCACCGTACAAAGAGGTGCGATGATAGCATTTCACCAGATGACAATAAGCTTTAAGAGTGTTCCATACAACTTGATGAGACATTTGTTTCTATAGACAAATCCAAGTGAAACAAAACATATCTCCTTTGAGGTGGTCTCATTCGGATTTTCCAGGTCCACTATCTAAGCATCTTAATAGGCAAGGAACTAGGTGGGTCTCCTATAGATTGCCTGTCTATTGGCGCATAATTTGGATACGGCATCTGTATCGAGTTATCCCTGAATAATATTAATCCATCCAATGTATCACAAAACATATGCTGTTCTGATTGAGGCGGATTGGAGATAATGATATCATTGGTATAGTACTGCAAGTCTCCCTCAGAGACCTGGACATCAATAGAAGCCCTCCAAGTTGCCAGAAGGCACGAAATGCATCTACACACTTAATTATACCAAATTCCTAAATCTGTGACTTTAAAACTGGATTCGCATGCAGATTGCTCTTGAGATAGCTTCTCATAAGATTGGTACAATTGTAAAAGTTGAAAGCTTACAAAAAGTTTGCTTCGAGCATCGTCTGCGGTTTGTGTCTAGTGCTTTTATTACACACTATTTAAGAGGTATGGTATGTGCGCGTTTCCGTGGCTTGTTTTCCGTTATCTCATAATTCAGCAGGAGTGAGTAATCGAGCGAGCCTGACAGAAATAATAAACAACAAAAAAGCTGCCCAGTGAGATGTGGGGATTTGCCGGGCTGGTGGTGGGAGATTCCCCAAGTGACCACGAGCATTGTATATTATTGCACCTCATTCAACCCAAATCGGCATCGGTAATGCAGAGATCGCATCAATTCAACAGTGACTGTCGAGTTAAATGAAGCGTTCGAATCGCTTGAAAAAGGTAGTGATGCATTGCTAATGCAATAGTGGTGCTTTACGCCGTGTCTTCACTTGGCGTTGCGCAAAAGATATAGCCGTAGTCTGATCTCAGTAGTGAAGGCAGGACCTTTTCAGCCTCTAATCCAATTTTAATGGCTTAATCAGGCTTGACTGACATATGCCATATACATGCATGCTATCGTAGCCTCGTGGTTACTTGGGCTACTGGTTAATTGTGAGATCCATAATATTGGTTTGCCATGCTCGCCGTACCACCACATCCATACCCTGGAACCGAAGTAAACCATACAATCCCATTTTGGAGATTGGTTCAACAGCACTATTTGTATAAACAGGTTCAAATCAGAAACAGGTATTAATATTGCAAGAATAGAGGTGGATCGTATCTGGAGATATTGTGGCGACGTCAATGCATGCACTGAAGCATGAAAGTGACTCTACTAGGTCATTATTGGACTCAAAGTAAGCATAAAAATTGAACCTTAGCAAAGAAAAATACTTCACAAAATTGTTTTTAGGTTAACTCGATTTAAAAAATGTGATCTGATCATGTGAAAAACAAGATTACAAGATTTCACTTATTCAATTGGTCAAACAATAATCTAGATGTTTAAATCACCTCTCAATGAGATTCGACATGTATTTATCATTCAGTTAAAAAAATTTAAAAGGACTTGAACACATTTTTAGATTGAATAAGGCTGAATTCGAAAATAAAATGGATTTTAAAATCTTAAGTGTAAATATTAGCACCAGCAGAGTAGAAGTAAATTCGTCTATTTTGCACGTTTACTCTTGTCTGCGTGGCGATTAGGCCGTGCTTCGTAAAGCGACAAGCCGGTTCGATCGATTTGTGGGAAAAGATAATGAAGGGGAGTAATCAGTTCATTTATAGCTAGAATTCGTGCTTTGATCCAGCTCCAACTTCATCGAGTATCAAAATTGGGTCGGTGTGTTAAACGTCAGTGTGTATGTTTTTTTTATAACCCGTATCGGATTGAAGTTTGCACAGACAATAAGTTAGGGTATCGCAGGATGGAACTGGTTCCAACCTAAGTTCAAAACGAATTCGATATTACACAGTTCTCTTCTCTTTTTCTTTTTTGGATTCCGATTTGACAGAGTCGATGAATTGAGGAATCCAACTTGAAAAAGAAGGCAATGAAGTGGTGACATAAATCCGACACCTCCATGTTAGAAGTATAGGGCGAAGACGTTTAGAAATGCTTCTAGAAAATTCAAAATGAAATTCTAATTAAAGCTAGTTTGTGATAGGATGTAAGCAAAATCCAAAACTTTCCTCAATAAAGAAATTTCTCAACCAAAATAAAAATCAAATTAAAATATTATGCCCCTTTTGTGCGAGTTTCTGGATTTTTCTTACATCATACAACAAAACCGCTGCTGATTTAAGAATTTCGTTTGACCTTTCTTCGGGCTACTTTTAAAGGTTGCGTGCTATACTTTAACATGGGAGCTGTCGGCTGTCACCACATGCGTCATTCTCTTTTTCAAGCAAACCATTTTTGGTGTGACTCGGCAAAAGACTGGATTAAAGATATCATGGATCAAAGTTACCTTACACTCTGTATAAAACTTATACTGAAAAAAAAAACGGTGGAAAAATGACCAAAAAATGAAGTCAAAAAACATTTTTTGACCGAAGCAAAATAAACAAATCCTCTCATCATGTAGACTGCTTTCGGTCCGCAACATCAATAAGGGATACGAACACTAATCCGCAATTATAATGCGTCTCCCCTGCCATCCATCGATAGAAGTTATTCAAATGAATTCAACTCAACATTCCTAGCTTGTGACGCAAACATGATCCAGTTCATTTGGTTCTAATTTATTATGCAATCCATTTCTCTGGAATTATCCAGCGGGTGGTGGGCGAGCGAGGCAATCCTTCTCTTGCTACGCATCTACTGATGGCCTCTTAAGATTAAGAAGTAATGGAACGGAAGTTCACTTAGCAGCTAAGTTGTTCGGATTGGTCCACCCAATCTCAGGGAAGGATGATGGAATTTCCACCTTCGATCTTCGAGAAAAAAAATCCGAGCAAGGCATTCCACTTCCAGGGATGCTGATATTTTGATCCGACAAAAAGTCTGCAGGAGTGCAACCTCCCTGCACAGCCTGAATCAGTTCAATTTCACCGCAACGCATGCTTAGGAAAGAATAATGCACCAAAATCCCCACGCTCATCCCATCACCGGTGGTGACCCGCCCACCAGATAATCCTGCTGATTTGCGTTGTCCTGTCCAGCGCTGCTGCCCGCCCGCGCTGCTACCATTACTAACATTCTCCGGATTTTTTTTTTTCATTCTTGCTCTTACTTTCTCCTTTTCTACTGGCAGAACGATTAACCCTAAGTTCCAATGCAGCAACAGCAGGCGTTGGCGGCGAGATTGAAGCGTGGCTGCCGCCGAGGAAATCATCGAAGAGATCAAGCAGGAACCGGGTCAAAGGAGGGGGGGACGCAACCCGGTAGCGGAATCAACAGCTTCTCGACCTCTTCCTCTTCCTCCTCCATTCCACGGATACAACGCCGGCGATGGCGACGTGTCGGCTTTCGTTGGGAGCAAAGGCAGGCAAAGGCTGGACCAGGCCAACAACAGCCACAGTCATTGAGGGTGAGCAGGAAAAGTTCACTGAGCATAAATTTGGTAGTCAAGGAAGAAACCGTCACGACCCCTGCCGCCACTGCCACTTCTGGTGGCGAGTCGACGGAAGCAAAGTCGGTTTAAGGACAAAAACCACGACGGTAGCTGGCAGTGTTTCCTCGAAAGTGTAGCGCCGCCTCTCGGGTGTCGTTGCTAGCAGTAGTGCTCTCTTCTGGTCCAGTGGTCAGTGGTTTGGGTCTCCTGGGGCTCGTTCATGACGGCGATAATTCGTCCGATGGAAGCTGAGTGAGTGCAACCGATTTTTAGCAGGGTCGCAAGCGTTTGTTTCGATCGTCGGTTTTGAGGATCGACCATAAGCGCTTGCTACTGGGCGAGAAATTCTAACGTTTATTTTTTCTTCAGTATCACAGTCCTGTGGAAGCGTAAATTATTCTAAACCATCAGCATCGCTCGCCACAGCCACCGAAGCTCGCACAACCATCTAATAGGGCTTTACTAAGGCACATGCCTTTGGCTACACTCCGAACAGGTGTCCGGCACACTACACCACCATGTGAAAGACAATTCCATTTCTGGCACCACTTACACACATGTTTACATCGTTTCCAGCAGGTTAATGGAATAGAACTTTTTGATATTTAATCATCTCTCTTTATCTATCACACAATGGTTAATCGACTAATTGTTTTCCCATTGTTTTGTTTTCCTCTGGCTTGTATTGATGTGATTTAGATGATGCAAAAGTGCGCGTGGATTAAACGTCAGACAGGTCCATGGTTGCCAATAAGCATGTTTTTTTCCTATAAGCATAACATTCCTTTGAGGATTCAATGACCTTTCTGCTTTTCTATTTTCTCGGGTTTCCCGAAGAAATGTGTTGTTTGGGTGGATATTTCGCTTCATAGAACAGGTTCTTTGCTCCACCCACTCTCCCCCTTTCACATCAGATTGATGGTATGCGTAAAGGCAATTTAGAGTTCTTTCTTCGTTTTATTTATCAACTCCCTCTTCAGTTTTAGATTTTACGCTTCAAGTTGGCCCAGAAATTTTCGATGGGACGCAGCCGGGGGACATTTGGGGTGTTCGCCGACTTGGGTACTACATCGATACAACAAACCGCTTTTAATAAAAATTTCATTTGAATTTATTAGAAGCATTTTAAAACGTTCGTCCTGTACTTAAACATGCGAGCTGTCAAATTTATCACCACTCGGTGTCTTCTTCTTTTTTCCACTTGGATTTTTCTATACGTTATTCATCATCATTCGACGTTTGCCGTTCGACACGTTCGGACTCCATGTCCACTCCGAGGATGGAGATAGAGGAGACGCCGCCCGTAGCGGCTGGCCCGTCCGCTAATCGTGGCACGCGGAAGAAGCCCGACGTCGACGCCGACGTGAACCAGCAGCTGCTAAATAGCAACGCGTATAGCGCGCTTGCCAACGAGTCCCGGCCGGTAGTCTCGACACCGGAGAGTACGAAAGCGAACAAAGTACCACCCCTGGTGGTAAATAACGTGAAATTCGACATCCTGGCCTCGAAGATGGATGCCTGTAAGGCAAGGATGTCGTACAAGATCACCCAATTCGGTACGAGGATCCACTGCACCATCACCGACGACTACAATAAGGTGCGCAAGTATCTTGAAGATCAGGGCTTTGAGTATTACACGCACGACAAGCCATCGGATCGCCCCTACCGGGTGGTCTTACGAGGTCTGCCGCTGATGGCACCCGAAACCCTCATCAAACACCTGAAGATAGAGCACGGTCTGGACGCCAAAGAAGTCCACATCATCAGGTGAAAAGGAGAATGTGCCACCCGTGACGAAGCTTTCTACCTGGTGCACTTCGCCAAGGTTACATGAGCCTGACCACACTGCGTGAGGTCAGACTGCTTGGCCAGGTCATCATGCGCTGGGAGGCGTACCAAAACAAGCGCGTGGACGTTACGCAGTGCATGCGTTGCCTCTATCACAGCCACGGCACCCGAAACTGCCACCTCAAGAGCAGGTGTAACAATTGTGGAGGATCCCACGATACCGGCGTTCAACGAAGGATTCCCCGGCCAAACGGTGCGCCAACTGTGGTGGCGCCCACTCGGCTACGGACCGTAGCTGCCCAAAACGAGTCGAGTTTCTCCGCATTCGGCAGAAAGCCGCGAGCAACCCGCACGGCCGCAAGCAAGCCATAAAGCCTCCGTCCGCTCAGGCACCTGACTTGAATGACGAGAACTACCCTGCGTTACCGTCCAGCTCGCCCCCTGCCGACACAGCACGATTCGTGGCCCCACAGTCCAGTCCCGGTTTCAACCAGCACCACAACCGAGTTGTGGTCCATCTTCACAGAGTTCCGCGGAAGGCTTCTGCGGTGCAGAACGAAGTCGGACCAGGTGGAGGTTCTAGGATATATGGTATGTAAACATGGGGTCAATTGAGCCCCGCACTATCCGTGTATCCAATTGGAACGCTCGCTCGGTAAGAGCGAAAAAGATAGAGCTGAGCAATTTCCTTGTCCAGCATAAAATCAACGTGGGAGTGATTTCGGAGAGCCGGCTAAACCCAAAATTGAACTTTTCGCTCCCGGAACACACCATCATCCGCCTGGATCGTCTCAGTGCAAGTGGGGGCGGCGTGGCTGTGATCATCAGGAAAGGAATCCTGTACGGGGTTCTACCGCATCCGAAATCCAGCGTCATCGAAGCCATCGGTGTTAAAATCACCGCTGTCCAGGGCGACATCTCGCTATTTGCCGTCTACATGCCCCGTCAGTGCATGGACAGCAACAGCATTTCACAGCTACTCTGTGGTGAAACCATACGGACAACAAGAATGGCAACCTTATGGCTAACCAACTTAGCTCGGGTAAGCGTGCCATTCAGCTTCCCCGACGATCCGACATTTCTATCCCCAGCTGCAAGAACCTCCAGCCTGGACGTGTTTCTATCCGACCTGGCACTCTCGAAGCCAGTCACCCATCACGAACTAGGTTCCGACCACTATCCGGTGGTGTGCGAACTGGACTGCAATCCAACACCAGCCCCGCTGACGATGAGACGGGATTATCATCGGGTCAACTGGGTGGCTTTCGGTCGCCTGGCGGACTCTCGCCTTCCCGGTACCGGTAAGGCGGCAATACACCACGATTAACACTACACTCGGCAGCTTATCCAGCAACGAAACACAGTCCGCCGGCAATTTCAACGAACCGGATGTCTGATGAAGAAGGAAGTGCTCTCCATCCTCAGCCACCTGATTGGGGATCGAATGGCGACCATCAGGAACAAGCAGTTCGTCAACAACATCGCCCAAATGAGCGACCACTCCCGGCCATTCTGGAAGGTTGCGAAAGTTCTGAAGCAGAGGCCGAAAGCAGTCCCGCCACTGAAGGACAACACCGGTGGCATTCTGGTATCCCCGTCAAAGAAGGCCAACGCAATCGCTAGTAAGCTTGTTGAAGCGCACAACCTCGGTGCCAGCATGGTGAGTCCCCACGAAGCTACAGTCCAACGAACCATCCGCCGGCTCGATGAGCAAGTCGACACCGCTCTATTCGTCGGCATCGTGACGGAGAACGAAGTTCGAGCTGCAGTGAAGCGCGGCAAAAATATGAAGGCCCCCGGCAATGACGGCATCTTCAACCTGGTGCTGAAGAAGCCTTCCGTTTTAAGGCGCTCCGCTTCCTGGCGGGAATCTTCAATAGGTGCTTCCACTTGGACCACTTTCCGACGAGGTGGAAGGTAAGGAAAGTTATCCCTATCCTGAAACCTGGAAAGGATAGCGGTCAGCAAGATATTCGAGCGGCTCATCCTGCAGCGTCTGATGGTGCACATCGAGGACCACCAAATCATCGTGCCGGAGCCATTCGGCTTCAGAAAAGGACACTCCACCGTCCATCAGCTGGTCCGCGTAGAGTACATCATCCACCGAAACAAGGCGCTATCGACCAATACGGCGATGGTCCTGCTGGATGTGGAGAAGGCATTCGAAAACGTGTGGCACGACGGCCTGATCCACAAACTGGTGCAAGCGAACTTCCCGGGCTACCTGACAAAGATGGTAAGAAACTATCTCACCAACCGTTCGTTCAGAATCCACATTCTAGGTGCGGCTTCCGATCTTCAATCGATTCCAGCCGGTGTGCCCCAAGGTAGCCTTCTGGGCCCAATCTTGTATAACTTATACACAACAGACGTGCCTCAGCTTCCTGCTGGCTGCAGTCTAGCGCTGTACGCGGACGACAGCGCAATCATGGCACGCAGGACGAATGCCCAAAAATTACAGATCCCGGTTGCAACGAGGGGTAACCGCATACCGTGTCCGTACCTCAGCGGCTGGAAAATCAGGGTTAACGAAGCCGAAAGTCAAGCCATCCTGTTCCGGCATCGACCATCACCAGCTGCTGCCACCTGCTGACTGCTTCATCCGAGTCAACGGCCAACCAGTTGAGTGGTCGAATGAAGTGATCTATCTTGATGTCTACCATTGACGACAAGCAACTGTACCGTACCCACACCGAAAAGCTCAAAAACAGGGCTATAGAAGTCCGCTGATTTCCCGACGATCCACGGTTGTCACGGCGAAACAAACTGGCAGTACACAACGCGATCATCAACTACTGGTCAACTACGCTATGCCTGTGTGGGGTACGTGTGCCGAGATCCACAAGAAAAAGCTGCAAGTGTTCCAAAATCGGCTGCTGAGGACAATCTTGGATACCCCGTACGATACGAGGATACGTGAACTTCATCGCGCCGTAAGGTGCAAAAATATTGAGACCCGTATCGATG
>JASCZW010006555.1:0-90819 GCA_034211315.2 Aedes japonicus
TAGGTGAAATATGGAAAAGCTCGCTGACGTTCACTTCAGATAAAAAAACACTGAATTTTCTGCGTTATCTAATGCACATAAAGGAATGCTAGATTTGGCAGAAAATACTGAGATATTTCATGTAAATTTAAGCCAGATAACGCCTGAATCGAGCCTGTTGTTGAAAGACTGCAAACAATATTGTTGTTTACAGCTCCTTTAGCTTGGAATTACACGAGGGAAATTTTACGCGCTTATTAAAATTAATTATTATTTTTTTCTGTGTAATTCACTCTCAGACTTTTACTTTTGATGAAAAAGGGTGTCCACGATGAAATTGCCACACTATGAAATTGCTCTAACTTTTTAACCGTTGGGTGAGAATTTAATGAAAATTTGGGTGGTTTAGTTCATAGTGCATTATTTACATCCTGCAAGTTTTAAAGTCCTGTGATTAAAACTCGCGGAAATGGAATCGAAAGAACAGCTCGTGCGTGATAAAATCTTGCGCATTCATCACGAGAACAAGGATCTCTCGCATCGTTCCATCGCTAAAACGTTGGGAATCGCGGAATTCCACGGTGTCGCGAGTGATTAAGCGGTTCGAGGAACGGTTGACCACCGATCGGAAGCCCAGAAGTGAAGGAAAAAGTATTCCGTACAACACCAAAAATCACAACCGCGTAGTTGGGGCCTTCAACCGAAATCCGAACGCCTCCGTTCGGGATGTGGCTAAGAAGCTGCACCTAAGCCGAAGTTTTGTCAGAAGGCCAAAACTAAGGCTGGGCTTCGAACGTTCAAGGTACAAAGGCCCCTAATCGCGACGAGAAGCAGAACAAGTCCGCAAAACCCGTGCCAGGAAGTTGTACCTCAACATGCTGACGAAAGTTGAATGCTGCATCATGGACGACAGAAACATATGTGAAGGCCGACTTCAAACAGATCCCCGGCAACCTGTTTTTCACGGCCAAGGATAAGTTCAGCGTTCCGGAGCATGTCCGCACTCAGAAGATGTCCAAATTTGCGAAGAAATTCCTGGTTTGGCAAAGCCATCTGCACGTGCGGGAAGCGGAGTGCACCTTTCGTGACCCAGGACACGATGAACGGACAGGTGTACATAAAGAGTGCCTCCAGAAGCGGCTGCTTCCTCTCCTGAAGCCACAACGTCCCAACAATCTTCTGGCCGGATTTGGCCTCATGCCACTACTCAAGGACGTGCTGAAGTGGTATGCGGACAATAAGGTCAATTTCGTGCCGAAAATGTTCAACCCTCCCAACACTCCGGAGCTCCGCCCCATCGAGAAGTACTGGGCGATTATGAAGCAGCACCTTCTTAAACGACCTAAGGTAGTGAAGACAGTCGAGGAACTGAAGAAAGTATGGGTTTACATGCAAAAAACGGTTGATTCACAGGTTGTGCAGAATCTTATGGCCGGGATTAAGGCCAAGGTGCGGGCATTTGCGTATGGACTGTAAATAAAATACGAGTAAAATGGTAAAATGAAGTTTAATAGTTATTTCTCAATCCCTGAAAATTTGATGGCAATCGGATGAAAACTCGAATTTTGCGAATCAATTTTGTGTGTAACTTAATTTCATCATGGACACCCTTTAGAAATACGAAATGTTTTGAAAAGTTATGAAACATAAAAAGCTTTAATACTTTGTAGAAGATCAGAAAAAATATCATTCTATTTTTAAGATATGAGCGCACTTAGAGAAACAATTGCCAAAAATCAGAGTTTCAGTCATATTTTTCAAAAATATCAAAATATCAAGCCTACTATGTTCAAAGCGATTAATATAAAAATATACATTTGATTCAAGAACATCATGACCCGTACAACTTTTCTGCGAAAAGGTTTCATTATTTTAGTTGTTTATAACCCATATATTCAAGCGTTACATTTCAAAAGCGTGCACAGTTATAACCGTTAGTATTGTTGACCAGTTGAATAATGTATCAAGAAGTACATATAAACAAAATTTGCAGGAAAAGGTTTTTGGTTTGCTTAACAGCAGCACTTTGTTAAATATTGTTTTTTTATTGCCGCATATCTGCAATGCTCTACCACTGCAAGCCGAAAAAACACGCAGTAGAAACTACTACATTTCGAAAGGGGTCAAGTCAAGCATTGCATTCACGAACCAGGCAGAGTAAATCGGTCGTTTGAGCATTGTTATTAGCTTTTGTCACCCCGAAGTTTCAAATTAAACTGTCAAAATTCGTTTACAACGGAAATAAATCGAAGCCTAATAGCATTTGTAATCGTTGTAAGCATTGAAGGTCCTTTCTGGACCGCCCATGCTAATCCAGTAGACCTCATAGAGATGCGCAAGAAAGTGTTGTTTGGTTTCCGTTGGTGGCCCACGTCCGAACAAAATCGTAAAAAGTCCAGAAAGTAACAATTGTAAGCAATGACTTAAAACGTCAATTTCCTGGAAATGCATGGATACTAACATCTATGTCCACTATCTGACGGAAAGATCAAAACTCCCTGGATCTGTTTCTGGAGCTATTTTGTTTGTGGGAGCGAGCAGGTTTCTCTGGAAAAATACGCCACGCACTAGAAACACACTAGAAATTATGAATTTTGCACGAGACCTGAATTCAATGTTTGTAAGAAATCCGGGGCACGCAAAGAAAGATTTCGTGTAAAGACTATGTCTTCCGAAGGCAGCCCATGCGCCAATTCGACAAAAAGATGTGTTTTTATTGAGATTTATTTTCTCATCTCTTTCAACTCCATTTCTTATGTGCTAAAGGACGCTTGCCATGTAGTTGGTCTCCAGCAGACGAAATTTACATTACATTTTCGTGAGTGTGTAGAAGTGTTGTTTGCAAATGTTAACTTTCGCCCTATGGACTATTTTATCTAGAGATGAACTGCGAGGAAAGGGATTTCAGAGACCATATTTGCATATGGCTAAAATATTTACCTACGCATAGTAATTCAGAAAAAGCACCAAAAAATGAAAAAAGTGCCACTAAATTATTAAGGCCTGTGCCAACAAATAATGTGTGATCAGCATTAAAAAATTAGGAATGAGCAATAAAAGATGAGAAAAGATCTTCGGATAATCTAATTGTGACCGGTAAATCTATCAAATAAAGCAACAGCTATTAGTATATGTGCAATTAAATATGGCAGTATTTCCGCCAAATTATGTAATTTGAGCACTAAACTATTCGCATATGTCTTTTAATTTTGTTGGATTTTCCCATAAAAACAGTAAAATGAGCAATGGATAAATAAATATCCATTTGCTCATTTTACTGTTTTTATGGGAAAATCAACAAAATTAAAGACATATGCGAATAATTTAGTGCTCAAATTACATAATTTGGCGGAATACTGCCATATTAATTGCACATATACAATAGCTGTTGCTATTTGATAGATTTACCGGTCTAATTAGATTAATCCGAAGATCTTTCTCATCTTTATGCTCATTCTGAACGCAATGCTGATCACACATTGGCACAGTACTAATAATTCAGTGAAACTTTTCATTTTTTTGGTGCTTTTTCTGAACCCGCAAGTGCGAATATTTTGGCCATTTACTATGTCTTGTAATCACTTTCCTCTGGTCATTCTAGATAGGAAATAGTCAAGGGCAGCTGGCATTTGTAAAACGAGCTTCTACACACTACGAAATGTAATGTAAATTTCAATATAACGAGACCAACACTGTATCCTTTAGCACATAAAATGAGTTGAAAGTTAATTAAATTCAATAAAACACATCTTTATCAGTGCATCATTCAGTCTCGGAAGACATAGTTGAGAATTTCTTTGCATTCCCCGACTTTACAAGGCATGGTATGTCTCGTGTAAATGTGTTTCACCAGTGTGTAGCGTATTTTCCAGAACGGCTGTAGAAGCAGACCGAAATTTTGATCTTCGTCATTAATTATGATGTTAACATCCTGTAGAAATCCCGTTTTAAGTCGTGACTACAATTGTTACTTTCGACTTTACAGCAAACCAACAACACTTGCTATCTACTGATTAGCATGGGCAGTTCAAAAGCACTTTCAATGCTACAGCGATTACCCAATGCTATTAAACTGATTATTTCCGTTGTAACGAATTTGACAGTTGTGGGGTGACAAAGCGTAACAATGCTTAGGCGACCGATTTTTGCCCCTTGTTCGTGACATAATTAACCCTCGAAATATTAGTTTCTGCGAAATAAATCATTTCTTAGCATTTGTAATCGTTGTAAGCATTGAAAGTGCTTTTCTGAACCGCCCATGCTAATCAGTAGACCTCATAGAGATGCGCAAAGTGTTGTTGGTTTCCGTTGGTGGCCCAAATCTAGACAAAATCGTAAAAAAGTCGAAAGTAACAATTGTAAACAATGACTTAAAACGTAAATTTCCTGGAAATGCCAGGATGCTAACATCTATATCCACTATCGACGGAAAGATCAAAACTCCCTGGATCTGTTTCTGGAGCTATTTTGTTTGTGGGAGCAAGCAGTTCTCTGGAAAATACGCTACACACTAGAAACACACTAGAAATTATGAATTTTACACGAGACATAATTCATGTTTGTAAAAAGTCGGGGAACGCAAAGAAAGATTTCGTGTAAAACTATGTCTTCCGAGACTGACCCATACGCAATTCGACAAAAGATGTGTTTTATTGAATTTATTTTCTCATCTCTTTCAACTCATTCTTATGTGCTAAAGGACGCTTGCATGTGTTGGTCTCAGCAGACAGAAATTTACATTACATTTTCGTAGTGTGTAGAAGTCATTGTTTACAAATGTTACTTTCGCCCCTTGGACTATTTTATCTAGAAATGAACTGCGAGGAAAGGGATTACAAGACTATATTTGCAAATGGCTAAAATATTTACCTGCACTTAGTAATTCAGAAAAAGCACCAAAAAATGAAAAAAGTGCCACTAAATTATTAAGGCCTGTGCCAACAAATAATGTGTGATCAGCATTAAAAAATTAGGAATGAGCAATAAAAGATGAGAAAAGATCTTCGGATAATCTAATTGTGACCGGTAAATCTATCAAATAAAGCAACAGCTATTAGTATATGTGCAATTAAATATGGCAGTATTTCCGCCAAATTATGTAATTTGAGCACTAAACTATTCGCATATGTCTTTTAATTTTGTTGGATTTTCCCATAAAAACAGTAAAATGAGCAATGGATAAATAAATATCCATTGCTCATTTTACTGTTTTTATGGGAAAATCTAACAAAATTAAAAGACATATGCGAATAGTTTAGTGCTCAAATTACATAATTTGGCGGAAATACTGCCATATTAATTGCACATATACTAATAGTTGTTCTATTTGACTAGATTTACCGGTCACAATTAGATTATCCGAAGATCTTTCTCATCTTTTATTGCTCATTCCTAATTTTTTAATGCTGATCACACATTATTTGTTGGCACAGGCCTTAATAATTTAATGGCACTTTTTTCATTTTTTATTGCTCAAATCTCTCTTTTAATTGATGATTAATTATGCTGCCATTTGCAAATGGTCTATTGTTGCTTCAGTTTTGTTCGAATGGAACGAATTTTGATGGTTTGTATCGTAGACAGTCGTCCGTGATTTTACTGTAGGGCTTTACTTTTGTGAAGGTTCAGTTTCGACCAATTCCGGTCGACCGTTCCAAGTTTGGATGGTCATAATAAATGCGTACGACATTTATGGCCATACATATGGCCACATATTTAAGAAATTTGAAGTCGTGCACGAAATGTGTGGCCGTAAAATTTCTAAAGAAGGTACTCAGTGCTGGGTAAATGATTCTTTCCGTGTATCATTTCAGATGTTGTTCAATATTTTCCATTGAGCCAGAGTTTACAGAGTTTCCACGTAAAATTTCACGTAACTTTCACCTGAACACGTAACCAAATCTTCTTCAGTAAAATCAGGTGAACATTACGTGTCTGTGAATTGTACATAAAATATCACGTAACATTTATGTGATTTTCACGTAGAATGAGGCGGTACGTGGGAATCACGTAGCTCGTCAGTGAGTTCCACGTGTTTATTACCGGTTTTGGCAGTGAACGAAAATTATGTGCGTTTCACGTGGAAACAACGTGTTGATTTTTTTTAGTGAAGAGTTACGCAGAGCGAAATGCTTTGTTCAAGTGTTTCAGTTGGTTGCTTTGACCACATGTGTTTAGAAGCTTTTGAGTGATGGAATGTGGAGTCAAAATAACACAGCGAATCCAAAACAAAAACAAAGCTTCTAGTACCGAAAAGCACTAGAATGTATTACAAGGTGCACTGCAAACCAAGGGGTTCTACAACAGTGAGCCAATTTCAAATCACTAGCTTCATATTGATTGTTGGTTTTAATGTACGTTCACATTGCAGCTTATATTACGTGATATAGAGTATCTTGATATCAAATGACATGTACCTTATTTCCAGTGAAAGCTAGATGTATAGTTGCTGGTATCAAGATACTTTATATCACGTAATATAAGCAGTAGTGTGAACGTACTATTAGTATCTTGAGGCCAAAAACTCATACATTGGAAAGCTGATTCGCCTTCAAAACTGGAAACCACGTCCAAGTCTTGATATTCTTTGTCCATTTTTCCGCACGTTCATGCACACAACTGGAACGCTAGATTTGGCAGAAATTTACGGGATTTTTCATGTAAATTTAAACCAGATAACGCCTGAATCTAGCGTGTTGTATAAAAGATTACAAACATTGTTGTATAACGCATGAAAGATTGCAAACGCTTTCGTTATTTACACCTCCATTGGCTTGAAATTAAATGAGGAGAAATTTTACGAGCCTGTTAAAATTCATTATTTTTTCTGTGTAGGATTGTACTAGGACTGTTGATTTTAAATGGACCTTGGATTATTCGTTGAAAAATAGGACAAAAAAAAAAGACAAATACAAAAGACACATAATACATAAGACTTCGTGGTGTTCTGTAATCGCTTCGTTCTGATTGAGAATTGGATTTCCACGAGGATTCTGGACTCGTGGAATCCCAGCACGCAAGTACGGGATTATTCTAAAATGAGTTCAAGATACTTTTTTTATGAAGGTTTACTGGCGGGACTTTGAGCAAAGTAGAAACCTCTACGCCAGCCTTTGATGATATCGTTGCGTAAATCTTTTCTCATTTTGCCAGCCGTGCATGGTTCATGTTATTCATAAAGATACTGTCAACACTGTCTCAAAAGGTGTTTCATTTTCAAGTTGGCTTTCCCTTTCTCTCAGTCATGTTCATGTCAACTGTTCTGTATGGTGTTGCGTCGCATTTTTGTCTGTTTGTTATATGGTTTGATTAAATGTAGCATTTTTACTATTTGAAAATACTGTACTTGATCGTTGATCACCATCTCAGAACTATAAAGCTCATCGATAAGAAGTACTAGAGGATTTTCAGAAGCACTTTTGGGATGATTTTCTACTGATCTGGCAACACTTGTGTTCTTATCTCCAAAATGGTAAAGAACCAGACCAGCCCTGGGACTTGGCAGTTGAAGTTAAACTACCTCAAGGTTTCGTCAGTGCCCAGGGCTAAAGTAAGTTCAATTTACTCATTTAATAAATTCTTAGTTTACAGCAATGTTGGATATTACAAATTTCCGTAACATTGACCCATTTTTAAGTGTTAAACAATGTAATGAATTTTGGGTTCTTGCGTCTTTAACCTCAAATATTTGATAGGCTTACGCCTTCTCCCGATTTAATTACTCCGAGAGGTTACATTTACTGAAAACTAATTAGTATCATACATTTTGATTGCAGTTTTCAGGCTAACTAACTCCCAGGATCACGTCATGTTTTCAGCAGTGTCTTCTGTACCCTAACGTTAGTGATAGTGGATAAGAGGGATGCAGTTAAGAACATAGAAATTTTGAATATATCTTCGTTTATTATAATTTTACATTACAATGTTTGTCATTATGGTTCGAATTTCCAATAGAAAATACTCAACGATGATGTTTTGTTCACAAAATTCATGTAGAGACATGATGATATACATCATTAAAATGTTATTATTCACAAAAAGAAAAAAAAACTATTAGTCATAGAAAAGGATTGCATTTTTTTCTTCGTGAAATTTCAACATATTAAAAAAAAAATTAAATTAGGATAATGAGTAGCAACATATAAATAATTAATATTTATTGATTTAATTTAAAATTGAGTTCCTTTAAAATATAGGAACTGAGTAAAAATGTGACTTGCGTCTCATAGAAAGAACACTCTTGCCTCGTTTATATATTGAATGTTGTGTGATTACCTATTACTGGAATCTATTGAATTATTCCTTAAAACCTACCTACATTAGCATTAAAGGGCGATACGGTCAACATTTGGTCAATATCAACTTGACGTATTTCTTTCAATTTTGCATTTAAAAAACCTGAACACCCCTCATTTTGAAGGTGTGTGTGTGTAGAATGTTGCTCCTATTTTGATTTTGGAATTCACTCTTCAGTTGTCAAAATGCCGTCCAAGCAAGAAGAGCAGCGTATCAAAATTTTGCTCGCGCATCGCGAAAATCCGAGCTACTCGCACGCAAAGTTGGCAAATCAAGCGTTACAAATGTAATTAAAGTGTTTGGGGAACGTTTGTCGACAGCCAGGAAGTCTGGATCGGGGGGAAATCGAAACCCGGAAGCCGCTGAGACGACAAAGAGAGTTGCCGGTAGTGTCAAGCGAAACCCTAACCTATCTCTCCGAGATGCCGCAAATAAGCTGGGTGTATCGTCTACAACCGTGCATCGAGCCAAAAACGAGCTGGACTATCGACTTACAAGAAGGTAGTGACTCCAAATCGCGATGATAATTAAAATACGACGGCCAAGCGCGATCCCGGAGGCTGTACACGACGATGCTGACGAAGTTTGACTGCGTGGTAATGGACGACGAAACCTACGTCAAAGCCGACTACAAGCAGCTTCCGGGACAGGAGTTTTATACGGCAAAAGGAAGGGGAAAGGTAGCAGATATTTTCAAGCACACGAAACTGTCAAAGTTCGCAAAGAAATATCTGGTTTGGCAAGCCATCTGTACCTGTGGCTTAAAAAGCAGCATTTTCATAGCTTCCGGGACTGTTAACCAAGAAATTTACGTGAAAGAGTGTTTGAATAAACGTCTGCTGCCTTTCCTGAAGAAACACGGTTGTTCCGTACTGTTTTGGCCGGATTTGGCATCTTGCCATTACGGTAAAAGGCCATGGAGTGGTACGCCGCCAACAACGTGCAGGTGGTTCCCAAGGACAAGAACCCTCCCAACACGCCAGAGCTCCGCCCAATTGAGAAATACTGGGCTATTGTCAAGCGGAACCTAAAGAAGACCAAAAAAACTGCTAAGGACGAGCAGCAGTTCAAGGCAAACTGGCTTTCTGCGGCGAAGAAGGTGGACAAGGTGGCTGTACAAAATCTGATGGCAGGGGTCAAGCGTAAGGCCCGGCAATTCGGATTTGGAAAAGCGGAAGCCTAACTGAATATTTTTCCTGAACTTTATACTAATTGAACTTGAAAAAGAAATTTAATTTGTTTTTTAAATAATCGATTTCACCGATTTACACGCGTTTTCCCTTGACCAAATTTTGACCGTATCACCCTTTATTATCAGTCACCATTCCTTTTCCTCACCGATAACAATGAAATTCAAATCAAATCAGTCACCTACGAAGAAACCCCGTTCGTTTCCGACCGCGTCATTCAGTGCAAGGATGTTGCTTCAAGCACTCTTCCTTCTGCTCTGCTGTCAACCACCGGAAGCAAAAACAAGCCCATGCAGAGGACCCTGCCAGTTGGACCGGCCGCCACTAAAGGATTGCCCCGCAGGATTTAACATCTCTACCCTCTTGTTTGGAATAACTCCAGACAACGTTGGCAAAAGTCCATTCAACATTCCCGATGGCATGGCCTACTTGACTACGATGGCTAAACATTGTTGGACATTGGATCTGGCGTGCACCGAACTGTTCATCAACGTCACCTTGAGCTGCCACTGCCCGGACGGACGAAACCGGACCATGCCGTTGTTGACTGATGTTAACTTGAAGTCCGATATTAAATGGGAACTGGAAAATTTTGTACATACGTTGCCGCTAGAGCGGGAACCCGAGCCACAAATCATCGTGGAAGGATGTTACGAACTCCGGAACGGGGCTTGCCGTAGAGGGTGGTTGGCCGGTGTTGAGCGATTCGATGCTCCGCAATTGAAAATCGATACGTTGGGATGCAACTTCGTGAACGAGGTCCTGCTGCGGAGGTTCGAAGCGAGAGTCAATGAAGGGCTGCTTTTGTTCGTTGTCGTTGGTGTCTTGGCGATTGGGTTGCTTGGACTTATTTTCAAGTTGATATGGTTTTCCAGTAATGTTTGAGTGAAGAACAAATTGGAACAGAAAATATAAAAATAAAACAAAAAAGCGATAAATACAGGAAGCTTGCTCTTAAATTTTGCGGTTTTCTTAGATCTCGCTTGCACGCAAGTAACAATCAAGCTGAGGCCGGGGTAGCCTCTCTGTACACAGAAGTTGTCTCCATTCTATTTGGTGCATGGCTGCACTTCGCGGTCTACAGGAAGTCTGCAGGTCGCCTTCTACTTGATCATGTCACCTTGCTCTTCTTCTTCGGATCAAAAATCACTAGAACTGCGCTGTCGTTCAATATTCTTACAACTTGCCCAGCTATAGCCGATGATTTTCTCTGAATTCCCTCTTCTTCTTCTTTTTCTTCTTCTTCTTCTTCTTAGCTTTATTTGACGCTGATTTAACGAGCTTTTGACTGCTTCTAAATTTAGTATTTTAAGTGCGCTTCCACAGATATAAATCGAGAGCTTGCTTTGCCAAAACCAATGCATGAATTTGTATAATGTGTGGCAAGCACAATCCCAGGGAAGTCGAGAAATTTTACAACCATAAGAAATCCTAGACCGGTTGGGAATCGAATCCGCCACCTCTGGCCTGGTAGACCATGCGTTTACTGACTACGCTATCCGAAGGCCCTATTCCCTCAAAATTTGCTTCATTATTTTTTTAATTCTCTTAGAACACTCTGAAAATTCTTTCAAAATTTTTGACAAAATTATTGGAAAATATTTTCAAATTTTCTATCAAAATGTTCTAGTAAAAATTATAGAACTTCTTTAAAAATTTGCCTCAATATTATTTTAAAATTTCCAAATTTATTCTCGAATATTCTATTAAAAAAACTCTCAAAAGTCTAAGGAAAATATCTCAAAGTTCTCTCTAAACTCCCTCAAACTTCTCGCACAGTGCATTTGGAGTTCTAAAAAGTCTGAGAGAAATACCATAAGGGCGAAGACGCGGTGTTCGGGCTGGATCTGGCGTCGGCCTACTACTCGAAGCAATCGTTTGAGGAGATGGGGCGGCTCATTATCGATGTGGTACCCAAGTCGGTGAACCCTCCCAGCGTCCCCCAGCTGCGTTCCATCGAGAATTTCCGGACCAAACTGAAGCGTAAGATCTACTCCAACAATTATGTCGCGAAAACTGAGGAGGAATTGATAAATAAAACGATGAAAGAACTCAAAAACATGCCTACGCGGATGTTTTCGTCCGCCTTTATAATTACCTTTCATGGAAAATTTATCAAAAGCAATTTTCTGTTTTAGCTTTTTTTTTTTTTTTTCGAAAAAGTCCATTTTTTTTCATGCAAACGTTACTTCTATAATTGACCCCACATAGAAAAAATAATGATTTTATCAAGCGCTAAAATTTACCCTCGTTTAATTCGAAGCCAAAGGAGGCGTAAATAACGAAATTGTTTGCAATTTTTCAACGCCATACAACAATGTTTGCAATTTCTCATACAATAGGCTAGATTCAGGCGTTATCTGGCTTAAATTTACGTGGAATATCGCATCATTTTCTGCCAAATCTAGTATTCCCTTTATGTGCATTAGATAACGCAGAAAATTCAAAGTTTATTTTTATCCGTGCATAATGTCCGTTCGTCTTCCAAGACATTCATTGAATTTGGTTGAATACATGTTATAACATAGTGGATAAAACTGCTGTTATAATTGAACTCTAGGATAGTTTGGGCGACCTTGCATATCTACGTTATGGTGCACCAAATCAAACAGAATACACCAAATAGCTTGAATCAAACACTTTAAAAAAATAGGCTCGAAAGGATGAATTTGAAGAATTGTGCAATCAAAATGGTTTACATATAGTTGCGTAGCTCTACGTCATTATTTTAAACAACCCAATGGGGTTGTACCTGCTAGTTTTATTCTACCTTATTTTCCTGACCTTTCTGGACCACTAACGACTGGGACAACTGCACTATGGTACGAATGGATAAATTTTGCGACAAAAATATCGAGAGATATCGAAAATCACTAACTGTAGACAGATGATGACTACGGGAGATTAAATTTGAAAAATCAGATCCATCTTTTGGTTTGTATGGTGACTACGGTGGTCTTTCTATGTTCATAATTAAAAATTCAAGTTTTTATTCTTATGATTTAGAAGATTTTTTGCTTCTACAGAACTGTAGATATTTTACTTTAATGAAACTTTGCTGAAAACAGTTAACTTCTATCTCATCTACGTATCGTTTTATAACAGTTTTTCTGAGTTTCCTTATGGTGGGACTTGAAAATCCAGTTTTTTTACTATAATTTTTTTATTTCAATTTCAATTTGAAAACTTTGCAGAGATAACTTTTAGGGTATTAAATGACGAGCAATTTTCATATACAAGATAGTTGCTAGTTACAATAGTAAAAAAAAATCTCCGTTGATTTATTAACATTAACATCAGACACAAACAGACATAATACATTGAACATTTTGCCCTACAAATCATCGTTACTAACACACCTATGCCATCTGTTGAGTACACTGTGATGGATGGTAAAGCTGAACAGATGGCGGTAGTGTGTTAACGTTAAACTTAAGGAAATACAGTACACGCGCTATATGTGGCGATACTACTAACTAAGAAACGTTTGAATTGACCGTTCAATGCGTAATCGAGGAAAGAATCTGTAAGTGTTATGTCTGCTTATCTGTGTTGACATATTCATATAATGTACCTATAAGGATGTAAATAAATCTAGACTAACAAATTTATACATGTAAACACCAACTAACATACAAATCACTTGTAGTTTCATCATCGATAACCCATAAAACGGTCAATTCAAATGTTTCTTAGTCGGTAGAATCGTTACAAGTAGTACGTATAGCCGATTTTCCTACGTTTGACGTTAACACACTACTGCCATCTGTTCAGCTTAATCATCCTTGACAGTGTGCTCAACAGATGGCGTTAGTTTTTTTTAAATGACGGTGATTTGCAGTACAAAATGTTCGATGTGTTAAATTAATAAACGGAGATGGGTTCATATAAAAATATAAACATTTTCATAAGAAAACTCGCGTTGTTACGCTTTTTGAAAATAACTGTTGATCTCTCAAATATAATCGTATTCAGACCGCGCCAGGACCTGCCCAGCTTTCTTCAAGATTGTTGAGCATTACGTCACCTACTGTTACTATTCATACCATTTCAAAATAAGGGGTTTATTAGGTACCCTTTGGTACCCAACGCTGATAATTTCAAGATTACTGGTTCTCTAGATACTCTTCTAAATACAATTAATTTGAGACCACCCCCGGGACCCTCACATATTTTTTTAGTTTGTTGAACATTACGTCACATGTGAAATATTAACTGGCTTATAACCTGTACTTTTTCAAACTGACGTTTTACTAGGTATCCTTAAGTACCTAACGCTGGAAATTTCAAGAATACTTGTCAATAAGATAGTCTTCCAAATACAATCTGTTTTAGATCCCGCCAGGATCCGCTCAACTTTTTTTTAGGCGGTTGCTTATGACGTCACACAGACACTTTAATCACCATATATCAAAATGTGGTCATCAGAGAGCATTGGTGTGTTGAGCAAAAATGTGTATTTTAATAATTCCTACAATTGATTGGAACATATTGAAATCGTCAAATTTGAACAAAGTACTATCTCAAAAAACAGTTTTAAGGTAATAGAAAATCATTTGTATCTCTTTAACGTTATGCGCTAGAAACATAATGTCTTCAGTAACTTTTTTTTAAATTACCTGTTCTACAACTTTGTCGAATTTTACAACCCGTTATCTCGTAGCTTAAAAAGTTAGAACCTGAAAGTGTAGTTAAGCCCTTATGAAAGGTTAGGCGTGTTTTTTCAAAAGATGCGGAATAATATTATGAGCAACTCTTTTCAAGCCACCTAGTCGATAAAATGATGACAAAAGGGTGAAAATGTTTTTGGCCGTATTACGCTGCAAACAATGTTAATTTCGTCGCCATAGAGATTAACCCTCCGAATTGCCCTGAGGTGAGACCGATCGAAAAATATTGGGCATTTGTCAAGCGAAAACCTCGAGGATGCGATAAAGAAGTGAAAAATGCACAACAAATGCGGAACGTGTCTCCAGCGACTGTGTGCAGTAAAGTGTGACAGTTCGTTCGAAACGGTAAAATGTAATAACTTGTTACAAATTGTTTAAAAGCGGAATAAATACCCTTTTGTTTGACGATTTGATCAACCGTGCATGTTATTTAATTCTTAAATAATGATCACTTGAATGAGTCCAAATTTACGTTGAATCAGCTTTTCAATCAAAATGGCTTAAATTTAGTTTCTTAGTCCTACGTCATTATTTCGAGCAACCCAATTTGGGCAATCTGGACCACTAAGGACTGGACCACTGTGCCAACAACCCTAAACTAACGGTCTCCAGGGTAACAGTAAAGGCCACCTGAATAATCAACAAAAGCCCCAGCCTTCAAGCGCAGGAGTGTTATTAGGATCGTCCCCCTGGCAACCATCCCAATCCCATTGTTTTCTCGGGCAAGAGGCCGGCGCTGATGCCGATCATCAAACTTCAATTTCGAAGTGTAATCTAGAACTCCCCTCCCAGACGCCCGACTGCAACCCAACACGAAACGGGCTTTGTTGTCTCACTGCGGCAGTAAAACAACCTTTTTTTCGGCCTTTCTCCGAGTCATCCCGGATGATTGCCGGCTAAATCGCGATCACCTCCCGCTTAAGCTTTAAGAACCGTTCTTGATCACAGCTAAATAATACAATCGAGTTAAGATAGAGGCTGCATGGGACTTACCGTGGCGGACAGGCGCACAGAGGTTGAGTGTAGTTAAGCCGGACGTAAACAGCGTTGCAGACCTGCCGGGAAGAGCAGAAAGTTAATTATTTTTCCATGTAGCTTATAGATTATCAAATTCAAACAGACCGCGGCCGGCCGCCAAACGGTTTCGACTATTTTCGGCCGACAATTATCACCGAGCTGGTAATCTTTGCGTCAAATTAACCAAACTTGCACGAGCAAATGTAGAACAATTTGCACCTCGGTCGGATTTTGTTTGCTTGAACTAATCTTGAAAATGAGCTTCGTCTCCCGAACCGAACCGGAGGGCGTCGGGGTGGGAGTGGCTCGAAATGAAATAATCCAAACGAATTGTTTTCTTAGCTCGTACGCGGGCCCGATTTATGCCGAAGCTATGGCACTTCTAACCTACTTTTAATGCGAAACCTGTAATTTCCTGGTCGAAATGAGAAAAAAAAGCAACTTAATTTTCCACTCGTTGGCGTAGGTCATGACGCGGCCTACTTTTCATTGTTGATTTGCACCAATTCCAGCGCGTTTTAATTCGATCCATTAGATTCACTTGCCAACCGGGTCGGTCGACTCACTCGGAAGCCAACAAACCCTTAATTGCCCCTGATGAACTTCAGCTTTTCCTTCTAATTGTAGGGACATGGACGCGTGCTTTCCTTCCAAGTTTTCGTGGTAAATTTGCGAACATTCCCGAACCAGTTATTATTTAGGAGGAGATTCGGCCCAACCGGACTGCCCAGTTTCTTGACTTTTGCACTCACCTGCTGAATCGCGCACTCCGGCAGGAAGTAGATGTGTTGGTTGTGCGGGTAGTAGTGGTACTTGGTGGGGGCCAGGCCAACCTGCAAAATAATAACAGAAAAAGAAGAAGAAGGAAACAATGAGAGACCACCAAATTGTAATCTTGGGCTTAGCAGGCTAAATTAAGCTGCGGCGAAAAGTATACTTTTTTTTTTTTCTTCGGGGTGTTGAATTGTAGTAGTAGATTGCGATTGCAGTGATGAGTGGTAGTTTAGGCATCATTATTTAGGAAGCAGGAGATGCAGAGATAGAGATAGTGAGGGTTTATTTTTACATTTTCTGGTCATTGTACCTTGACTGTGTTGGGGTGGGGAAGGTGAGAATGGATTGATGTTTGCACTTGGGTTAACTAAGTAATTGCACGGCAGTGAGGGAAAATACAGCTTTTTTCGAGGGGAGGACCCTACTTTATCCGTACTGCAGATTTAAGTTAGACGTTGTTTTGGGAGGTATGATTTGGCTAGAGAGAGGGCTAATTTCATGCAACCAGTAGCTAGGAAGCGTTTTCGGTGATGAGATTTGAGTTTTGTGCAGAGATCTTACTGGTACTGGTATAAGCACTGAATGTTAAACTCTTTGTCCAATGCTGCGGTTCTAAACTTTGAAGTTAATAGTCGCATCATTTGGGTCATTAAATCTCATAAAAATCATTTGATTTTTTTTGCTCATTCGAATAGTCCCTTTCAATAGCAGGAGATTAAATTTGGAACATAATATAGCGACAGTCCGTCTAATTTTTTACGCTCAGTGTTGGCGAGTTAGTATTAGTATGTTAGTATTGACAATATTGCAAAAATTGTTCGATAGTCTTGCTCTTACCCACCAATATGAATAAAATCATAGTTAACTAAAAGATATGCTTAATGTTTATGCACATGCTTTTTCATTTGACGAAGCCTGTTCACGTTAAATTTCGGACACTTTTCCTTCAGTGTACAAATCCCACTATCTCGCAGGAGGACCATCGTGATGCTGCTGTTTAACAGTCCCAAGCACCACCAGGACTTTCGGCTTTTGTATTTAGAGTCCTGGGCGCACTAACAAGACGGTGACTCAGCCGCTCCTAACATAGAGAACAGACGCTAAAATGGGTGAAGGCTTGGACTTTTACCCTTATTTTAAAAAAGCGGGGTGGCTCGCTTTTGTCAGGGCTGCTTTCGGATATTTGTGGGTTTTGGGAAAAACCCACTCAACAGAGTCCAACAACTGCTCAGTACCCGCACATCCTAAACAGTCCCCGCCGCCCGTCTGGGACTACTTATTCGTGTATTTAGTAGCTATCCATCATATCTAATGAAACCCCATCATCCGCGACCTGTGGACCTGCCGGGTTACTTGCAGCTCAGCCCCGTAGAGTCCTCACCTATTTTACGGTCTTCCCGGTCACATTCTTTTTACACTCAGTAAAATGGCGTCAAATCCTATAAAAGTGCGCAAACGCATTTTGTATGAACGGCTGCAAAATCAGAATTTATCGGTACGCGATTTTACCAAAAAAAACGAAAACAATCGAAAGGAACCGTGTTTTGTGTTTGCAAATCATTTGAGCATCGCTTGACTGTATATCGGAAAGTTGGAAGTGGAACAAATCGAAAACTAGGCTCCCGACAAATGGACAAGAAGGTGGTAGCCATCATTGAGAAAATCCGAATCTTTCCGTGCGAAATGTGGCTCGCAAAGTAGGAAAGCCAAAATCATACGTACACAAAGTGAAGCAGAGGCAAGGACTGAAAGCGTACAAAGTGAAAAAGGTGTAGTTGTTATGTAGTTGTGGTAAAAAATCTAAATGTTTCGTCTCTACCGGTACTAAAGGGCGAACACGAAATTATTGCGACACATTCAACAGGGAATAACTTTTTTACCATTGGGTAAAAATCAACCAAATTTTGCACACTTTCTGATTGACGTGTATTGTTTACATGCTGTCAAACTCGAAGTCGTGTTTTTCGATTCAACGAAAATGGAGGTGAGCCAACGCGAGTCGAGAGAACAAATTCTTTCCAAACACCTGGAATTTCCTGACCTGTCGCACCAACAGTTGGGAAAAATGTTGAACATTCACCATTCAACCATCTCCAGAGTGTTGAAGCGGTTCCAGGAACGGTTGACATTGGACCACGGCAAAGGACCTGGAAGAAAACCGGGACCGGAGAACAAAAAGACGGAGGGAAAGATGAAGCGGATGATTAAAGCAAATCCCAACGTCTCAAGCCGTGATTTGGCTATAAAGATCGGCATGTCGCAGAGCTACGTCCAGAATGCAAAGAAGAGAGCTGGACTACATACATACAAGGTACAGAACTTCCCGCGAAGAACCGCGATGAGCGGCAACAATCGACGGCTCAAACTCGGGCACGGAAGCTCTACGAGAAGATGCTGACAAAATATGGCTGCTGTGTGATGGACGACGAAACGTATATAAAAGCCGATTTCAAGCAAATTCCGGGGTTGGAGTTTTTCACCGGCTAGAGCAAGTTTTATGTGGACGACAAATTTAAAAAGAAGAAAATGTCAAAGTTCGCCTCCAAATATCTCATTTGGCAGGCAATCTGCTCTTGCGGACTGAGGAGTGAGCCTTTCGTGACATAGGGCACAGTAAATGGCGAGATCTACAAATCTGAATGCCTCGAGAAGCGCCTTTTGCCGTTCTTGCAGCAGCACGACAAAGCTCCGCTATTTTGGCCAGATTTGGCATCATGCCACTATTCTAAAAGTGTCCTGGAGTGGTATGAGGCCAATTCTGTCCATTTTGTTCCAAAGGACATGAATCCGCCAAACTGTCCGGAGCTGCGCCCGGTGGAGCTGTACTGGGCAATGATGAAGCGGGAACTTAGGAAGAGCAAGAAGACAGTCAAAGACGAGAAGGACATGTTAAAAAAATTGAAAAAACTGAGAAACTAGTACCGGATGACACTGTAAAGACTTTGATGGAGGGCATCACGCGAAAATGCGGCCAATTTTACACTCAAGGCTCCATGGATTACCTTTTCTTTTGATTTTTGAAGTAAATATATGTATAAAACTACCCTAAAATTTTGGTTTGATTCTAAACATTATAAGAAAATTGGCATGACATTTTCGGTGTCGCAATAATTTCGTGTTCGCCCTTTATCAATAAGGATGTGTACGAGAAAGAATACACAGTGGGCAAGAACTGATGAAAACTAAGGAAAAAACTGTAACTTTTGTCACTTTTAAGCGCGGCCTGTAATCGAGGCCATTTCCGCTTGGAAATTATCTGGGGAATTGAATGAAACTAGTTTCAATCACTGTATGGATATGGAGTTATAGAGCTGATTTCACCCCACTTCCCCTTATATTCTTGAATAATTTATAGACATCTCTGCACGCAGATGCTGAAGATCAACAAAATAGTACTAGTCCCATGTGAAATTTCTTGCAGAATCGAGAAAGGTTGTTTCACCCACCGCACGTCTCTGGGAACGAAGATATGGCTAGTTTCACCCCTCTTCCCCTTGTATTCTTTAATAGTTTACAGATATCTTTGATCGGAGTCACTCAAGATCAACAAAATAGAACTAGTCCATTGTGATTTTTTTTGGAAAATCGATTAGCGGTTGTTTCAATCACCACACGGCTCTGTGAACGAAGACATTGCTGATTTTACCCCACTTTTCTTTTATTTTTAAATAATTTATAGATATCTTTGCACAGAGAGGCTAAAGATCAACAAAATAGTGCTAATCTTGTGCGAAATTTTCTGGAAAATCTAATAGGAGCTGTTTCAACCACCGCACGGCTCTATGAACAAAGATATTGCTGATTTTACTGCTATTTTTTTGGTGTCCAAAATTTAACGTGGACAGGCTTTTTATCATGTGATCCGCATTGTTTTAAAATAAAAATAATAACAGCACGAGGAAAAAGAATTTTACATCGAAAGGCCAATTAATGAGCTTTGAAGTGGTAATGATCGCTGAAAAAATTATTGCTGTCTTGAACGTTTGCTTAGGTTCCAGTGAAATTAATTATAGGATAAACAATCTGTAATTCGGGATAACAATCGGAGTACTAGTGAACTAAAACACACTATAGACAACAAAGGTTCTATTGTCCGTCCACAGGTTGTTTGTCACAACGTCAACCGACGCAAGGTTTTAGCGATAGTAGGTGTGCATCGTCCTTGACGTCACACTCCCCCTTGGTAACGGACCAGGCCTTCCAGTTATCTTTACTTCACCTCGCGCCGAACTTCCAACACCGTCGGCTACCCGTTTGCTCGCTCGTAAATTCCACACATTGTCTGCACGGTAGCCTTACAAGTTTGTCCACCACTGGTAGTCACTCAATTGACCCGTCCCTTGGGCCAGTTTCTAGGAGTTTCATGATCCACAATTACTACGATGTCACCCACCTGAAGAGGTTTCGTGTGCCGTGAAATGTCGGGAAGGTAATCCCTAACCCAACACTCCCAAAAGACATTTGCCAGCCATTGGAAAGTTGAATGACCTCGTCGTATGGCCGCAGTATCCACCTCGATTAAAGTTAACGGCTTCGAACCGTCCAAAGACCCCAAAAGAAATTGGCAGTTAGAATCCGGAATCACTTATTGTGTTGCTGCGGCACGCAAAGTGACCGCTGCAAGAATTTGTTTTACCTAGGTGCCCACTTTCTGTGGTATAAATTTCACGATGTTTCGTGCAGTGAGTCAAAAGTTTTTCCAGATGGAAGCCGAGAGGAGAGAAAAAAATGAAAATCGCCAAATCAACCGTGTATGATGTGCTAAACGATTCAAGGAGCCTAAGCGCGTAGATCGAGTGCCTCAAGGTAAGCGTCGTAGTGGAACATATGACCGCGAGCTGAACCAGAAGATGTTGAGAACCGTCAGGGCAAACTCTAGACTATGCCTGCTCATCGACGATGAAACCTACGTCAAAATGGATTTCGGACAGCTTCCTGGCCAAAGATAGCTTAAGTTTGCTTTTATGGACAAATTTGCCCAAAAACTAATGATTTGGCAAGAGGACATGCAGCTGCGGAGTAAATGTCAAAGTGTTCGTGACAAATAAGACGATGGACTCGAAGCTGTACAAGGAAGAATGCCTCAAAAACCGCGTACTACCTTTCATTAAAGCCCATAAAGGTCCCGTAAAGTTTTGGCCAGATTTGGCGAGTTGCCACTACAGCCGGGAAGTCATCCAGTGGTACCGTGATAATAACGAAGATTTCATTGATAAAAACATAAATCCACCCAACTGCCCGCAGTTCCGGTCCATCGAAAGATTTTGGGCAATGATGAAGCGGAAGCTTAAGAAAAGTGGAAAAACGGCACGGGACGCGACTCAGATGACCAAAATGTGGAACAAATGTGCTAAGGAAGTTGACTCCGGGGGTGTACAGCGTTTGATGGGAGGAATAAAGAAGAAAGTGCGAATTTTCAATCGAAACAAAGAGAAATGATTTGTATTGATATTTTTTTCTCAAAGTATAGTAAATTAACTATGTTTTGATGTATTAAACTTATTTGTACGTCAATCCGTTACCGAGATACCGATGATTTTATTATTCCGGCTTCTAAATGGACATAGCTTTAACAATTTCATGAAAAAGAAATTGAGGTGGGAATTTGGATTGAGTGTACAGCTTGATCATTTGCATACCTTACCAATCGGACCAAGGCGTTCGTGACCTTTGCTGTACACAGAAATTGTCTCCATTGTATTCGATCCGAGGCTGTATCTCGCCTGCTTCGCTGTCTGTGGAGAGTCTGCAGGTCGCCTTCTACTTGATCGATCTACTTGCTCATTGTCCGCCCCTTCTTCTTGTATCCGTCGGTTCGTGTTGGAGAACCATTTGGACAGGGCTGCCGCTTTCCTTTCCTGAGAAAACATGCGACTCAATCCTTGTCCTGGTCAGATTTTGGAAAAGCTGTCATTACTCTAAAGATACAATCACTTGGTATGAGCAAAATAACGTTATTTACGTTCCCAAGGGTTGTAATCCACCAAATTGTCCACCCGATTGAAACATACTGGTCAATGGTCAAGGGAAACCTCAAAAAGCTCGGTGGAGAGGCATCAAAAATCCAAGAAATTTTATCTGAGTTGCTTACAGCTTCGAAGAAAATTGACAAGGACACCGTGCAAAGAAGGTGCGCGCAACAGCTTATGGAAATAAATCCATATAAATCTATATGCAGTTATGTTGACAATCACATTTATCTATAAACTAATATTAATCAAAAACATGCTATTGTTTTTCTAAAATATTATTGTTAAGTCCGGATTTTGGTGTGAAGGCCGAGGCTTTGTCCATCTTTCTTACACAATTTCTCCTAGTTTTTCTTCAAAGCTTCATCGGTTTTGAATGTTTTTGCGCTTTTCTTCAACTTCTTCTTCATTATCGCCCAAAACTTTTCGATCGGACGAAGTTCTGGTGTATTTGGCGGGTTCGCCTCCTTCGGGTCCACATTAGCGGCTTTCGCTTCGTACCAATCCACTACAGGCTTGGCGTAATGGCACGAAGCGGGATCCGGCCAGAACAGCGTGGGACCACTGTGAGAGTGGAGGAAGGGCAGCAAGCGCTTCTGCAAGCATTCCTCTCGATAAATCTGCCCGTTTATGGTGCCGGTTGTAACGAACGGCTTGCTGTACCGTCCGAACTCGCAGATCACCTGCCACAACAGGTATTTCTTCACGAATTTGTCCATCTTTCTCTTCCGGAACTTTTTCGGAACCTCCATGCGGGACGTACCGACAAAAAAACTCGAGGCCGGGGATTGTTTTGGTGTCCGCCTTGATATATGTCTCGTCATCCATTACGAGCCACTCATGGTACAGCTTCCGCGCACGCAATTTGGCCACCGTGTTTTGCTTGTCAGTCCGGTTTGGCGCCTTCCTGACCTTAAAAACACGTAGCCCAGCCCGCTTCATGGTCTGCTGGACGAACCACTTCGACGAATTGACCTTTTTGGCCACGTCTCGAGTGGAAAGGTTCGGGTTATTCTTAAAGTACTGCCTTATCTTCCGCTCCTTCTCTGGGTATTCAGTTTTCGGTTTTCGGCCGGTTCCAGCGCGCCGCTCGATGGTCTTCGTCTCCTGGAACATCTTCACAATGCGGGACACGGTGGAATGGTGGATTTCAAGCCTTTTGCCGATCCATCTGTGCGACTGCCCAGGATTATCGATCACCGCGCCCAAAATTTACTGGCGTAGCTCGTCTTGTTTCGAATGCACCTTGAAAACTACTTGACAGATCGCGATGAAATTTTACACACATAAACATAACACTATAAACTTGTATTACTCATTAATTTTTACACACGCGACAAAAAGTTACACCCAAAACAAAGTGTCGCATTTTTTCCGAGTCGAATCTTTAAAAGGTATTAATCAGTTTTCAGTATAACTTCTATTCTAAAATATATTAGACCGCAAAACAAGCTCCAACATTTTCAGCACGCACATTTTTTTTCTTTTAACATTCATGTAAAATTTTGCCTTATTTAATTCCAAACAAAGGAGGCGTGAACAACGAATTTGTTTGCAATCTTTCATGCGCCATACAACAATGCACTTTGTTTTTCTGTAACTTTTGATATGACCAGTGTGTCAAATATTCTCTTTGTGTACCTAAAAACATAACCTTGACGTGTGATACACTCGTTATTCTCTCACTATGCAACAATGATATGTTGTAGCTTGAATTTATTGCAACAAAACACGAAGAAAACAACAAAATGTTGCATCGATGATAGGAAAGAGACAAGTTGCTGCAAGAAAATGTTGTGATTCGCACACATATTGAAACGATCTTGTTTTCCTGCAACAGTGACAAAATAACGTTTTGTCATTATTGCAACACACTACCGATAGCAACAATGCTTTATCAGCAACATGAAAAATAGCGACAATCTGTTGTTGCTGTCGAATAAATTACTGATCTGAATAATTATAAAATTTGTTGTGGATAGACTTCCACCTGAAGAAAAATGCCGGTATGAAATCACACACAGAACAAAAGCAAACACTATCTTCTGCAAACTTGTTGCAAATTGACTATTTTATCAGGGCAAAATAAAAAATATGTGCGTTTAATGCCTGGTTTTCAACCCAGAACATCCTGAACATAAAGAAGTTCAGTACAGAGGATATACAGTTGTAACTATAGTTTTTCCGATTACACAAAGTTACGATATCTATTCTACCATATTTATTTAATTTTATGGAAGATCAACAGATATAATAAGATAATCTGGGATGTTCTAGGTTGTCCAAACTGTCCTGGAGTACAGAACTTAGAATCTACAGTTGTAACTATAGTTTCTTCGGCTATACTTTCCAGAAGATTCAATTACGATATGCATTCGACCTTGTTAACTGAATCTTTTGGATGGTCAACAGACATTTTGAGATAAACTGGGATGTTCTAGGTAATCCAAACTGTTCTTGAGTTCTTAACTTAGGATCTACAGTTGCAACTGTAGCTTTATAAATATCCAAATTAGCGATATGTAATTAATAAAGTTGAGTGCATCTTTTGAAAGGTCAACCGATACTATGAGATAATTTGGGATGTTCTAGGTCAATCAAGCTGTCCTGGAGTTCAGAACTTAGGATCTACAACTGTAATGGTTGCTTTTTCAGCTATACGAATGTACGATATGTATTCGACCACTTTAATTGAGTCTTCTGGAAGGTCAACAGACATAATGAGATAATCTGGGATATTCTAGGTGATCCAAACAGTCCTGGAGCTCAGATCTTGGGATCAACAGTTGTAACTGTTTGTTTCACGGCTATTCAAATTAACGATATGTATTCAACCATATTAAATGGATCTTCTGGAAGGTCCACCAACATTATGATGAAACCTGGGATGTTCTGGGGCATACCAGGCTGTTCATTAGTTCTTAGATTAGGATCTACCATTGAAACTGTAGCTTTTTCAGATGTGAAAATGTACGATATGTGTTCAACTATGTACATTGGATCTTATGAACGAGCAACCAACATTATGAGATAATCTGGAGTATTCTAAGTCATCCAACCTATCCTGGAGTACTGAACATAGGATCTATAATTGTAACTGTACTTTTTTCGGCTACGCATAGTTACGATGCGTTTTTAAACATTTATTGAGTCTTCTGGATGGTCAGCAGACATAATGAGATGATCTGGGATATTCTTTATCAGCCATACAGTTCTGGAGCTCAAAAATTAGGAACTGAAATATTACTTGTAGCTTTTTAGGCTATACAAATATACGATATGTATTCAACCATGTTCAGTGGATCTTCTTTTAGGTCGAACGACTTTATTGGATAGTCAATTCTAACAGAATATATTTTTTGGCACATTATGGATATGAATCACTCAAATTGGTTGTTGGTTATAAACTTCAAGAATGCAAGAACCGGCAAGAACCGCAACTTTGTATTGTTGAATTATCTACAGATACAATTGTAGATTCTAGGTTTTGAGCTGAAGAGAAACACCAAAATACAGTACATTTACCATCACTGACCCAGATCGTGTCCAGATGTGGCCAATGTAGTTCTTGACACTTGATTCTACCACTATTGCTCTTATTTTGGATCTCGTATGTGATTTGGGGTGTAGCATGATATGTTCTGGTCCAATTAAAGAAAGAAGGCTTTTCCCCGGATGTACCAAGAACATGCCAATAAGGTTTTGGGCAATTATCGAATTTAAATGTAATTAGAGATGTCGCATGGAATGTTTTGGTTCAGATCAAAAACTGGCCGCATCTCCATAGGTACCTGCAGCATGCCCGGATGTGGCCAGCGTTCTCCTGAGCACTCTGTATGGCTACCATTCATCTTGTAATCGAATCCTTATGTGATTTGACGCGTCTCACGATAGCTTGGAAATATTTTAGATAATATCTTCAAAAGTAACCCATACCCACCGGAAACATATTGTAACTCTCCGGGTGAGATTCATTCATTCTATTAACTTCTCTGTAGACGTTTCAGTTCATTCGAGACGGCAACAGCTCTCTGGGTGAGAGTTCTTGATGTGGCGCAAACAATTTGTCAACAGAAACGTTTTCGGACTGAACATGCAATTAAGACCCAGGCTACGACTAAGATCCCCGTTCTCGGAACGAAATATGTTTCGAACTTTTTGGGACACATTTTCTTTGTCCTCTTTAACAAATGTAGAATTCATTTTTAATGTTTTTTTAAACATCACAACGCAACAAAATGCACCGAGGAAATGCCACAAGGAACGTAAATTACTGATCGCTCGAATAACAGCACTAGTCGGGATTGCAAAAGCTTTGATGAAATGTATGCAATAAATAGGGGAATGTCGCTTGAAACGGAGAATAGTTGAAAAGATGAACAATAGCTGTTGCAAATCAATTTATTTTTAGGAATTAATTAATTATCTTATGATATTAAAACAACATGCATGATGAACTTTAGTTCATGTAAACAGAATAAACTGAAATTTATTGCAAATCGTCTGTTTTTCATTAAAGCAGTAGGTATCGATCTTCCATCTTTACCAACTATCTCCTATCACTCGACAAAATTTTTGAGAGAGAAAGAGGGATAAAACTAAACATTGCCTCTTTTCGGTACATGCAACATGTGACATTATTGAATTTATTTATGTTGCATACAAAGCAATATACAAACAACGCCTTGTCTCTTTCCAAAATAACAATCGGATATTGTGAAACATTAATATCTTGATTCAACTGGCATGCAATTTGTCATTATTGTGTTGAGTATGCAACAATGATAAAGATACATTATTTTTCGTCCGAACATTGAAAAGTTAGGACAATGTCGTTATCATTCATGCATTCACGAATTTTGATTCACTGGATATGACCGAATTAGAGCCTTTTTTCCTAGGTAGTTTAGGGTGTCCCTATAAAAAATAGTTATTCTGCTGTAATTTTTTTATTTCAAATTATTCAGCAAAGTTGTCTTCTCATTGATTCTAGAACAATAGAAGTAACAACTTTTGGTGTGCTAAAATTGTCTCTATGTCAAACAAAAGTTATTATGGTTTTTGTGAACAAAATGGGCCATTTTCAAATGTTGGTTTTTAGTTGGGGCAAATCAAAAAAAAAAAATGACTGATTTTTATAGGGACACCCTAAGCTACGTGGGAAAAAATGCTTTAATTCGGTCATATCAAAAGGTACAGAAAAAATTATACCATCAAAGTTGCTTGAATTTATTTATTCTACAGTTTTTTGCAACAGTGTATGCCTTTATTTCTGCGAATAAAAAGGTTAGATTTTCAATTTTTCTGAAAATAAGGACAACCCTAGTTTTTATTCACGCCAAAAGAAGTGCCTAGTTATTTGATACCACATTGTGGAAGACAACTTTGCTCCAAAACTTCAACTTAGGTTGGAAATGTATCTCTCCAGCTAAATTCGCATTCTGGACCACTGTTCAATGTTTGTAATCTTTCATACAACAAGCTAGATTCAGGCGTTATCTGGTTTATTGACATAAATTTTTTCTATTATTTTCTGCCAAATCTTGTATTCCCTATATGTGCATTAGAAAACGCAAAAAATTCAATTGCACTTTATAAATGCCTTTCAGTTAAAAAAAAAACCAATGGGAAATGGCATCAGGGTGAATATTACCCACGTCGTTTGACTTCCCAGTGAAAGTGATGCGCTACATGATAGTCATCCATCGCATTCAACTCTAATATGCCATGCCTTTCCGGAACAGTTTATTATTAATAGCTCCCACTTGTATCATAGTAGGCCTCTGTCCAGTTTATCAATTAGGCTCCCATCCCACCCTCGTTTCCCATTATCGCTTTCAATTCCGCTGTCGGCCGAGCACTTTGGGCTTGGAATGCAAAATGGGTGGTGGCACAAATGAAGATTAATGATTCGGGATTGCTCCGTCTTCTCTGGAGTCATGAGTAAGTGAATGATGAAAACGATTTCCCGTTGGAAGTGGAAAGAAAAGGGCTCACATTAACAGCTCTTTTAGTGCAGATCAAAGGGGGCATTAAGAAATTCCAGCTCTGTTATAACTCGATTCAACTTACACCTCGTCATCCGAAGGCCACCCCGATGTCCAGATTGCCTCGGCGATCGCGGAAGAGAAGGCAAACATATGTCCATGCATCATGTTCCCGAGCAGGAATGCATATGCTCCAGAGACCTTTTGCCTCGCTCGGGCGCCACCAACAGTTCTACCGGGGACTCGATGGGTGTAAAATTAGAATTACAAATTGCACTTTTTCCCATGATTTTTCCCCTACAAGCCAGTTGTTTGTGGTTGATCCAAAGGGCGATAGTTGTAACGTTTTTTTCCCTGCTGCAGCAACAACTCTGTTGTTTTCCGTGTGCTTTTGATATGACGCGAAGGGAAAGGAACAAAAAGTAACAACATCGGGCCCTGGTTGGAGGTTGAAGATCAACAAGCTGTATGTAGGTACTTGTCGGTGTACTTTTGCATGGGACGAACAAGGCGAGTGAGAAGTCATGTCTGAAACGTGTTTTCCGAGCCAACAGCGAGTTACATTGTTCGGCTTGGTGCAGAAGAACACGATTCAAACGGTCACTGTTTACACGTCATTAGGGCTGTTGATTCCCGCAGGGAACGGGAAGAACATTGATTCGGTTTTTGTCGAAATTCCCAGCGATGTTCTGAGAAACCTCGGACCCCCTTTAAAACATGCTGGCGGCATAATTGTTTAAGCAAACTCTAATATGTCCCCTTCGTTCATTAACAGCTTAATTACCTTTATCTGAGCCTTCATCATAATCAACCGGCAAGAGTGAAAGCACGAAAATAATTGCCCATTTCCACATCGACCTCCGTGACGCGTGTCCATCACACCTAACCTAACCTAACCGAAGCTAACCAAATCACCCCACTTCGTGGGCCGGCTTAATATCTATGTTTAACAAACGCTCATTAATTAATTATCTCAGTCACCAACGCCGTATTAAAAACTACAATCTTCATCCTTCCCTCCGCCATCCCCCAGCCGGCCGAACGCAGCGTGACAAAGTAGCGTCTTTTTTAGCGTCACCCGGGCAATCAATCCATCCAGCCATCAATCAGACATCGTCCACTAATGGGGACTGTGGGGAGTGAGGGGAGCTGCCAGCGGATGCCCAAAGCAGGCCAACTCGTCGACGATGGCACGCGCCACGAAAAGCATGCTCGGTGTGAATCACATGTTCGGCTAGTTCCACTAACATATCAGCTCACCTCACCACTGCCGGTTTGATTCGATTTGACGTTTGTTGACTATTGTGGGGCGTCCGTTTTTTCTGTTTTCGTTGGCTTTTTCGCCGCCTACTGCGGAAGGCTTGCTCAATGTTGAGCGTGCGTTTCTCGGCCACGACGGTTTGTCGTTTTGATGCGATTGGATCTTTGGTGTGGTCCTCCAATGGGAACTTTGGACTACGGAGTTGATACATTTAAAATTTTCCAAACGACTATTTACTAGTTTCATTCCGATGGTTAACATATTCAGTAAACAAACATCGATTAACAACTCCAAATTGGGTTTGATAGCAATCTTGAAACTGTCAAATCTAAACCGTGATTTTTGGGAAAATACGCCAATCCGTTATCAATTCCGACTTCAATTCAAATACTGTGGCCAACTGACCACTGGACTGGTTTTCGCTGCATGATGGATTGAAAGCTGGTTCGAATTCGATCGTCCTTGTTGATCGTCGTGCTCTGGAGAGAGAAAATTATTGTATACAATCCTCAAGTACTTTTTCGAACAGACGTATCTGATTTTGTAATCAAAGGGGGGTAGTAAGCTTGAAAAGAATTTTTTTCAAAACTCTCAGCTCCCTTACGGAAACTAGCAGAACCATCATGTTAGTGAAATGTTATTCCTCGCGTTGGTGGCCCTAGTTTGCATGAAAGTGCCAAGGGTTTCAAGAATGTTGACCTCTTTGTTTACAAAATCCGATACGTCTGTTTGAAAAAGTACTCGAGTATTCATTGATATGAGTTCCATCTGATTAGGAAGATGTCTATTTCAGCTTTGAAATAGAAGGAAGTAATCAAGATATTTGAGAATTTTCATCCACGTCATTACCTTCCCGAGTAAAGTCTAACATCATAGAGATTGCAACTCGAAAACTTATTTTAATATCAACACAACAATAAAATCAAAATTTGATTTCACTTCACAATTGTCAAATTCGATGTCAAATATAGTTTTCATCTTGCTGTAATCTTGCGTTCACTTTTCATTGTTTTCAAAGATTATCAAGTGTAAGTACAAGCTTCGTTGATTAGAATGTTTTGCGAGTGTAAGGCATTAGCGAACGTGACCCGCTCGCTGTCAAAGTGCAGATCGAAAATATTATAAGAAAAAACCCTACTAGTATCGAAGTATCTGGAATGAAACGACGACTAAGTGGTCTTATAGTTTTGGACATCATAGAGCTCAGACGTTAATTCATAAAATTAGAAAAAAAAACGTACAAAGACTGCATTTTGTAATAAATCCATCGAATGAGACGAAGTTGCATCCACGAATAGACCCAATTTGGTGCTTATAGACCGACATTAAATCCACATTCCTCGAAAGTTTATGGCATTATAAAAATACATGCTACCAAATGTCTTATCAAACTTATCTCTGCAAGTGTATAACTAGTTGAATCTCGCTTACAGCTTTAAAACTTTATGAGTTATAATGAAAAATGTGATCGCTGGTTGCATAATAGGCTGAGTCAAGGGACACATACCCTATTTTAGGAAATTAGTAATACCGGAATCAGTAGAAAGTTTACAATGAACTTTCTCAGCAAGAGAAAAAACTGCTTCTCATCGGCTCGTTTGAAACACAGCCGATTTCTCCAAGTTTTCAAGTCATCCAATTCTTCCACCTCGATGTCCGTGCAGATGATTGCCGTCCTTAGCTCACGAAACTCATTTTCGATCGCCTGTTCATCACCGCTTTCAAAGAAGATCGGATCGAGTAGAACTCCTTCAAAGTGTGCAGCATCTTGGAGTTAACGCTTGATGCAGTAGTCAGAACTGGATTTGTACAGAACTCGGTATAGGAAGCACAGGAGATCGAGTAGAAAGCCTCCTTATTGGTATTGTCGAGAGTTCCGGATCGAAGCATTTCTCTTGTCTTAATCAGAAACTCTGAAATCCGTCACGTGTCTTAGGTAATTATCCCCACAAATATTTGCAAGGGGAACCATTAGTGAGACTTCATTTGATTTCACATGTTCGGGAATTCCAGAACTTCTGACTGGAAGAAACGGTTCGCTTTATTGATAATGGGCATCGTGTCATTAGGATGACAGAAAATGCACTGTATGGTTTGATTGTTGCAGCAGTTGGATTGGAGCAAGAAAAACAACACGAACTCCGAAAACCGTTTCAAATTCCTTTTGACAATTGACTCCAACGATAGCTTTCTGGCGGTAGATGGATGCAGAAGTTTTTAAGGCTTCAGTTCCAAGATAAGGTCTGTATCCACATTAATCCCGACACTTTCAAATCATTGCAACTTTTGAAATATTGCTCGTAGGAATGAAAAATTTCACTGTGGTATAGCCGAGAGTCTATGATGAAAAAGACTATGATTCAACGTTTGGGACTTAGTCGTATAAAGTAATAACAGTTCCAAATCGCAACGATAAACAGAACTTGGCAGCAAAATCACGGGCTCGACGTTTGTACTGCGAATATTCGACGAAGTTTTCATGCGTTGTCATGGCCGATGAAACTTATGTCCTGGAGGATTTCGAGCAGCTTCTAGGGCTGACTTTTTATTCTGCTATGACCAGAAATGCTACAACTGAGCATTTCAGAACGACGAAGGCATCGAATTTTCCCAAAAAATTTCTTGTGTGGCAAGCAATTTGCACGTGTGGCAAAAAGAGTAAATCTTTCGTCACTACAGGCACAATCAACAAGGAGATCTATCAGAGAGAGAGTGTCTGCAGAAGCGATTGCTACTCTTCATCAAAAGTCACAAAGAAATACCTTTGTTTTGACCCGATTTGACATCATGCCACTATGCTAAAACTGCGATGGAGTGGTACCAAGCAAATCAGGTGAACATTGTACCAAAAACCTCAAACCCGCCAAATTGCCCAGAGCTACGACCAATCGAGAGATATTGGGCTCTGTTGAAGCGGAAGCTTCCTAAAAAGAAGCAAGGAATTAAAGACATCAAACACTTCCAGTAAATTTGGACAAAGACGGCTTCTACGCTTTCTAAAGAGTCTGTACCAACCCTAATGGACGGAGTTAAGCGCAAAGTTCGAAAATTTTATGCAAATGCCGAATAACTATGCTTTGTCTTCACGCATTGTTAAAACACATCCCATGAATCTGAAATAAACAACTACGACGGAAATATAATGCAAAATTTATGTTTTATTAATATTTTGAGGTGTCCGGATTATTGCGGATGCAGACCTTACTTTGCATCATCTGGAATTCATTGGATTGTATGAACGGATCAACTGTTCCAGATACAATGGTAGCTCTTCGTATGCATAGCGTGCACAAGCAGCCAATATTTATTTATCTATTTATTTCAGAACCCATCAAAGCTTGCAAGCTTTTTTTTTTAGTAATCGGTGCCATCGATTTGAAACTATTTAACAATTGCGCAATACATAAGTTGGTTTTCACACTGCAAGTTTATATTAAAGATAACACAAAATCCCGTTCGAGATAACTTTGCTTTGAATAGCAAAAATAACTATCGAGAACATTATTCTAGCTTTTCAATTCCCCTGCGTGAATCCTTGAAAATGCTTCTAAATTGGAAGGACAGTAATTTCTGTAGAAATCTTTGTAGGAAATTTTCTTAAGGAACATTGAGACAAATACTTCTCCAGCGGAATACTTTAAGAAATTATTGAGGCATTTTTTGGAGAACAATATGTTAGTATTCCTTCAGACATCTTAGACAGAATTTGAGAAATAATTCTACAAAACCCGTTGCGGAGTTTTTTTTAACTCAGAATTAAATAAATAAGGTTATAGAATTCCTGCGAAACATTCTTCTTAGATTTCTCCAACAAATCAGAATTTTCTCCAAGAATTACTTCAGGAATCATCGTTTAGTTTTTGTGTATTTCTTTCATGTGTCCTCCAGAGATTTCTTTAGAATCACAAAACTTTACAGGTTCAGGGATTCCTCCATAAAAATCACCACAAGAATGTTTTGAAATGCTGCCGATGAGATACCTGAAGAAACTCCTGAAAGAATCCCTAGAGGAATACCTAGAATACCTATAGAAACGCAGAAGGACTATCTCAAAAAATGTCTGAGATCTTTTCATAGAATCTTTGGGAGATTCTATCAGACAAGTTTAGGAGATAATCTCAAAAAAATATGAAGAAATCAGTTTGGGGTATACACACAAACTGAGTTCCAGACTGCGATAGTCAAGTAGAAAATGGATATAGTTTTTGGCTCAGGAAGTACCAGCTCCTCGATCCCCAGCTCGGTCTCAAGCTTAATGAATCGCCCCTAAAAATTTAACTCTCATCGAAGAACCTTTCATATATTCTGAATCAAAACAAAAACAAAGAATCTTGTACAAAAGAAGCGAAAGAATGTTTTGCGTATGTGCCACAGAAGTTCAACAACAGTTTGCCAATTTTATATTGTTAGTGTTTTCGAGGTCGCGTCGTATTACGTGTACATAAAGGCGCTGAGATCAGACAGTGCAATTTCTTATTATTCATACACGCTAAATTACTATATTATCATTTTGTATTTCAAAAATTTACAACATAAAAACAAATTTCCCCCCTTGCCTATCCTGCATGGGGTATGGGGTAGTTTGACAAAGGGTCATGTGCCTGATCGGATACTACCGTTCAAAATGCCCTCCGCTCGTTTTCAATCTTGTATCTTTCAATTTCAAAGCCTGCCGTTGCCCTATACGGAACTATCAATACACTTTCTCTTCATGTCAATGCGTTCTTGCAATAAAATTACTGTCCGCTCCTAGCGCTTCGCATGGAGATGAGAAATTATCTGCCTCTGCAAACTTCATTCCATTCTCGGTTTTGTATAGAACTCCATTCAACTACACACTTATATTGCAAGTTTATACTAAGCGAGCACAGTTGTCGTTTATACAGAGCTTTGTGTCAACCAGATGAATTTCGATTTAGTGGGAATTTGAAACTATGAAATTTAGTTTTTTTCCTGACTTTAATCCTCTTTTCATCATTTCCTTAAAAATGCTGTGATCCAGTGAAAAACCTAGTCATCGAATGTTTACTGGACGCAATATTCAGAAGCGTCTCGTTCGCATATTCAATCTGTTATCACAATATATCAAAAATATGGTCGCAGTGATCAATAGATCAGTTTCATCTCATAGTTTCTCTTCAAAATTACCTTCGTGAATTTCATTTGATTTTTGATAACCATCCATAATGTATATTCATTGTCAAAATTTCTGTGGCATAGAAAAAAGAGGAAACTCTATTGCTATTTCGAACGTTGCTCCGTTCGATAACATAACGAATAGACTATAAGGAACAAAATGCTTGTCTTATTCTCTCCATGCCCTCTCGTGATTTCAAACGATTTTGAATTTAATCATGTGGTAGTGAAAACTGATATTGGTGCGTGTTATAGTCGATTTAATTATGATAATGGACAACGGCAACGAAATAGGAAGTTGTGGACCGAAATGAGAGATTTTTTTTTTGAGCATCTGGAATGGTCTCACCAGTTTCTGCTATTCGGTGAAATCTAACTACTTTAAGGTATTTTATTTCTCAAATTTTGGGCCAAATATTCATGAACATATTTTGAGCTATTTATGCATCAGGGCTTAATTTCAACATTCCACTGGACCATTAAACACTCCCTTCAAAAATTTTACCCACAGATAAAAAGAAACATTAAATGTACATAAAGGGAGTTCTGGATTTGGCAGAAAATAATGTTAGTATTGCTTATTGATTGTTAGTGCCCGTGTGAATTGTTTGCTTTTGCTTCATGGGCTTAAAACAGCACAATGAAAATAGAATTGGTAAAAGGTTGGACAGTTTGACGAACGTGAAAGGGCGACTTCTAGATTTGGCATTCGTGAATGAGGATAAATGGGTTGAGTTACTTCAGCCGCCGATGCCGTTGTTGAAAATCGATCAGCACGATAATCCCTTCGTCCTGAAATTTGAAATTGCTGATATGTGCAATGCTTCGAGTGCTTTGGATCCTTTTAACTTCGAATCAATGGGACTTCGCATCGCTTAATGCATTAATTTCTGTTGTTGACTGGGAAGAGTGCCTAAATGGATGTGACATGGATGAGGCAGTTTCCAACTTTTATCAACGTGTGTTTTCTATTGTTCAAGATGTTGTCCCGGTTAAGCAACAACACCGTTCTGGTGAAAGAAGGCAGCCATGGTGGAACAACGAGCTACGGTATTTGCGAAATCGTTTACGGAAGGCTAGGAGACGTTATTTTCGGTCGAAGGATGATCAGGACAAAGTTGTGCTGCGTGCCTTAGAGAGCAATTACAATTCGTTAAATGCACATTGTTTCAGCTGCTACATTCACAGTACGGAGGATAACATAAAGCAAGATCCGAAATCGTTTTGGTCATTCGTGAGAAGTCGTAAGCAGACTACTGGAATTCCTCATCATGTCTTTTACAACGATACTACAGCCGATACTCCGCTCGAATCAGCAAACTTGTTCTCGTCATTCTTTCGAAGTGTGCTAAGTAATACCCGATCACCTTCGTTTGAAGCGTACTTGGACAGTTTGCCTCGGTATAATCTGAATATGGCGTTACTCAATTTCTCTTCGGGGGATCTGCTCAGCAAGCTACAAGGGATAGATGCTTCCAAAGGAGCTGGTCCAGATCATCTCTCTCCGCTTCTTATAAAAAACTGTGCTCACTCGCTCACTGTACCTGCAACAATACTGTTTAATCGTTCTTTGGTGAAAGGTATTTTCCCTAGTGCTTGGAAAATAGCAGCGATTTCTCCCATACATAAAACGGGCAGCATACACAGCATAGAGAATTACCGTGGCATCTCTATTTTGAGTTGCTTGCCGAAAGTATTTGAAAGCCTTATCCACGATTCACTTTATCCACATGTTCATCACATTATTTCGGAATTCCAGCATGGATTTGTGAAAAAGCGCTCGACTACAAGCAATCTTATGACATATGTTTCTTCGCTGATAAACGCACTTGAAAAACGACAACAAATTGATGCCATATATATCGACTTTACCAAAGCGTTCGATAGAGTCCCGCATTTTCTGGTGGTTGATAAATTGAATAAAATGGGCCTGCCTACCTGGTTGACTCGCTGGATACTTTCCTACCTTACCGAGCGAAGAGCCTACGTACGCATTGCTGGAACAAATTCGGTATCATTTGATATTACTTCAGGTGTTCCTCAAGGCAGTCATTTGACTGCTGCGCCATCCAAGCTGACATCGATACGTTGCTGAACTGGTGCTTGCTTAACGGAATGGAAGTAAACGTTCGAAAGTGTAATGTCATCACTTTCCATCGGACAAGGAATGCTACTATTTTCAACTATACTATGACATCGACCAGCATCTCCAGAGTCAGTACCGTGAAAGACCTTGGCGTGCTACTGGACAGTAAGCTAAATTTTTCTCAACATATCGCAGCAACGACGGCCAAGGCTTTCGCCACGCTTGGATTTATCAAACGTAACACACAGCAGTTCGAAGATGTATATTGTTTGAAGACACTCTATTGCGCGCTGGTACGCAGCGTTCTGGAATATGGTGTGCTTATATGGGCACCATTCCATGCCACTCAAATAAATCGAATTGAGTGAATTCAACGCAACTTCCTTCGATTCGTGCTTCATCGGCTGCCGTGCAATGACCCTATTCGGCTGCCACCCTACAAGCATCGCTGTAATTTGATAGACCTGAAGACTCTGTCTAGTAGGAGAGTACTTTTGCAACGCCTGTTTATATTTGACATCATTAATAACAACGTAGACTGCCCGGCACTGTTGAGTAACATTAACATCAACGTCCCAGCTAGAAGAACTCGACGCGCTGATTTTCTCCGTATTCCTGTTCACCGTACTCATTTTGGACAGAAAAATCCGCTTGATGTCTGTTGCCGTCTTTTTAACGAAGTTTTTGACCAATTTAATTTTAATACGTCTAAGTCAATATTTAGGAGTAGAATTAGTTAATAGTATCTGTCTGTACGATATCTTCGAAGACTAGTAAATAAATAAATAAATAAATAAAAATTGGGGGCTTCCCTAAGCTCAGTCGATAAAGGCGCATCTACAAAGCATCACCATGGAAGAGTAGGCCGCACTGAAAATCTGACGTGTGAAAATTTTCTGCAGCGTAAAATTATGATTTTAAATCATTTTAATATTGTGAAAAATGCTCCTAAAAGTGTGTGCAAATAATATTTTTTTCACTAAGAGGACGCCCGTTTAAACAGGTGGCAAACATACTTTTGCATATAAAAACTAATAAATGATACATTAAAAACTTAAAATTGTTCCACAAAAAACGCATTCATGACCCATAAAACTCTGGTCAATATCCAATATGATCCATAAAATTTATCAATGTGATCCATAATTTATACAAAATTTAGCAATAAAATGTCAAGAATGTACCGTTATATATCTAGGGTATGATCAATAAAATTATATGGATTACCCATAAACATATAGCGAATGTTCCATAAAAGGTTCAATATCATTCCTTAAAGTTGTAATATTGATCCACAGAATGTAACATTTGTGCACTAAAATACGTGCACATGATTTATAAATTATTAAAAATGAGGATTGAAGAACTAAGGAAGTAGAAAACGGTCGAAGTTTCCGATATCGTCTTCAAGTTAACGACTGATTCAAGCATTTGCCCGGTATAATGCAAACGGAGGATGTTTTTTGTAGTTAGGTCCGACGAGCGATAGCGAGTTGGACGGCAAGCGTTTGCTCGGCATAATTTTATAAAAAAAATTTTAAATAACAGTTTGATCAAGCTTTAAATTTGACATGTAGAGTAAATGTCCCCATATTAATGTCATTGTTTCTTTATTCATCCTACGATGAATCAAACAATTGGGCAGTTGAAGGATCGCTTTCGTTTTCTAATAATGTTTGCTTACTTTTAATAACAACAACAAACATTACTAAATAATCCTGTCACCTTTAATTTCAAGTAGGATGAATTGCAAAGTGATGAGATTAATATAGGAAAATCTTCCCTAGTTCTTTACATGCACGAGTTCTCTTTAACAAATTTATTGGAAAACATGTGTCGCAGTTGCGGTCGTAAAAGAACATGAAATCGCGAAAGTAAATCAGCTCTCTGAAAAATTGAAAATCTTCTAAAAACAATCCTTCTTTAAAAGCAATATTTGAGCCGCATAGCTAAAGAAACGGACATGTTAATAGATCTGAGTAGTAGCGCAGTCAAGGATCGATTTCCCCGTAGCCAAAATTTAAAAAAATATAAACCCAACATTGTAATAATTCTGGCACAATTTATGGATCCTAAATATTATTTTAAATGCCCAAAGTTTATTTCCTATGGGCCATATTTAGAAGCTTGTGGTTAATTTTTCAAAACTATCATGGATCATTGACGATTGGATCAATAATTTATTGATCATGTGTATATATTTAAGTTCACAAACGTTTCATTCTAAGGATCAATTTTACAACTTTAAGGAATGATATTGAACCTTTTATGGAACATTTGCTATATTTTTATGGGTAATCCGTACAATTCTATGATCATACCCTAGATATATAACGGTACTTTTTTGACATTTTATTGCTAAATTTTATATAAATTACGGATCACATTGATAAATGTTATGGATCATATCCATTTTATTATGGATATTGACCACAGTTTAATGGGCCATGAATACGTTTTTTATGGAACCAATTTCAATTTTTAATTGATCATTTCGTCAGTTTAAAGGTGCAAACTAGGGCTGCCTAAACAGGTTTTGTGAAGATATTTGGGTGTTGCCGTCAAAAATTCACCTGTAGGCACATATAAGTACAGCTGGTACAGGTTCTCGAATAGGAAGTGCTTCTTTCGCAGAGCAATAAGCAATTGCATCAGGAACCCCTCGATAGTGGCTTGGTGGAAGAGCAAACGATGGACCTCGGTACTGAAAAATTTAGACTGTGGTAGTATATAAGTGCGAGAGGAGTTTGTAGGATAAAGTGACGTGTATAAATTGTGATTCCGTTTTTATTTTGCAAACCGAAATTGTAAAAAAGGGGAAGAAACCCGTGAAACATACTTCTTGTATTTTATAGTGTCTTTGAGTTGATAAGAAGGAAGCTAAGTTCATAAAGAAACTGTTTGTGAAGATAGCCAACAACTAGATATTGGTGACGACTGATTTGGTAAGCTCGTTCTATTTTTACTCATTATGTCTAACCGGTTCCAAACATTTGAAGCTCTTTGCAAACCATGAATATGTGTATGTGTGAGTGTGCGCAGCAATCCAAGAAATCTGACAAGTTCTCTTTCAGTACCCGTTCTTATATCTTTAGACATTCTTCTCTTTTCAGAGAGCGAGTAATGGCGCTATAACCATAAGCCATAGGCAGCTAGGACTATAGTTAATGCTTAAGTCCCAACCGTTTGAAGAGAAGAAATGGAGCATCACTTAACCTTCTTAGACAAGATGCTCCCAACGACCATTTTTGAATACATTTTTGTTCTGTACACCAAACAGGGCATTCTGTACAACTATTCTCTCCGACTATTCATTTCCTTTTTCCTTTGATATCTATTGAAGGCTACCTGGGTTCCCCGTGTCTTCTTAAGGTAGATACCAAATCCTCCCTATCACCAACGGTTGCATGGACGTGGCCAGGTGAGCGATCGAGGAGTGTCTTCGTGGAGATTATTGCGTGAAGAAACGTATCAGAAACTGATTTCGTTTCATGGTGGCATGCAAAGTCTCATCGTAGCTCCATCCACGAGGTGTGCAAACGTCAATGCTAATGCTAATACGAATGCCAATCTACAAAGCATCACCATGCTGGAGGTGGCTGGGTTCGATTCTCGGTCTTGACTAGGAATTTTTCGTTAAGGAAAATTTCTCGACTCTCTGGGCATTAGGTAGGATTCTACTTGCGTGTGGCATCATGCTAATGCCAAAACGGTACCTGGCATCGAAAACTCTCAATCAATAACCGTGAAAGTACATTTAGAACACTAAATTGAGAGCCAGCAATAAGCAAATTGTGAAAGCAATGAGCTTTAAATGCTAAATAAGAAGAAGAAGATATAAATTTGAGATTTTTGAGTGGACAAGCAATTGTCGGAAAACTTGAAAATCTGCATGAAAAAATATGAAAAATCTGTGTCAATGTAAATAAATCTGTACATGTGGCAACCCTGGTTTAGCGTGCGTTTCTCTGCCGCGTCGGTTTGGCATTTGATGTAATTGGTTCTTTGGTCGTCAGCCAATCATTTATTTAGTATTTTTTCAAACAGACGTATCTGATTTTGTAAAACAAAATTGGGAATAAGATTCAAGCGTTGAAAGCTTGACACCCTTAACACTTTCATTAAAACTAGGGCTACCATTATAAGAAATAACATTTCCTTAACATGATGGTGACGCTTGTTTCGTAAGGGTGCTTAGAGTTTTGAGAAATTCTCCTAATTGTTAACAAACCCTGTTACGTTCTTTTGAAAAAGTACTCGAGATTTGCTATTTTTACATCTATGCTTGACATATTTAGTACACAAACATCGCTGAAAGGCTCCAATTTGAGTTGATAAGAATCTTGAAACTGTCAAATCACAACCGTATAATTTGGGAAAACACCAATCCGTTATCGGTTCCGACTTAAATTAAAAGATTTGACCAACTTATTATTATTATTACTATTTATTAACGACACTTTACCATGTATGTGGCATTCGTGTCGGGGTATTTGACCAACTGATCACTGACTGGTTAATGCTGTTTTATGACTCGGAAGCTGATTGGAAATCGGTCATTCTTGTTGCTCACCTTGGTCTCGTGGAACGGACTCAGCGGCACGGACACCTCCTGAATGTCAATCCGGATCGAAGCAGATTAGTCAAAATGTTGTTTTTTGCCTGTCAGGGAAAAGCCAGCTAAAAAGATCTGGCTCTATATGACTCACATTAGAGATGATGTGACGAATTAGGCAATTTCGGTTATGGTTAAAGCTAAATTATGAACTGACGATGATCCTGTTGTGGTAAAACTGGTGGCAAAAGGCACAGACACCAGCAACATATCCTTCGTTTCGTTCAAAATTGGTCTTGATCGGCAGTTCAAGGAATACAGCTCGCAAAAATGTCTGAGACTCTCTATTGTGAATCCAAGTCCATCAGCAATTGCAACGAGTTAATTCAAAATCATATAGAAGCCACCACCAGCTGTTACCGTATATATCTAGGACGCATTGCCAACAGCACTTTGGGAGTGCCTGAGTCACCCAACCAAGTCGCGCTTACTATTAGTTCCTGCCTACATAGTCGTCCTGGCCCTTCGGTTGTGGCTGGTGATACGATCTCCATCTACCTGATTTCTTCTTACGTTACAACTGTACTACGACACGTACCCGCAACTCTTCAACTTTGCTTCACACAATTTGTGGACGCCTCAGGCGAGTAATTCCTGTCAGTGGTCCTCAGGTTTCCTTCTACGAATGTTATCAACGTATCAACAGCTGTTGTCCCCATCCTCCATTGGATATTTCTGTACCTATTCCTCGCATGCGTTACTTGGGTTTGATCATAATTAGTTTTAGTAGCTTGAATATGACGAAGCAAGTCATATTTATATTTATTTTAATCCGTTCGTTTATTTGTAAGGCTCAGGCGTGTACAACACTTTGCGGAGCCGAAGTCATATTTATTTTATCTCTACTGAATTGCAACAAGTGTGCTACTAGGGAAGCTACTGTTCCTACACGATGTGAAGCAAGACCTTTTAACTACTGCCGACTTTATGTCGATTCAATAACTGAATTTCTATCCAATATGGCCTGGACAGAACTGCTCAATATACAGAATGCTGACGATATGACAGAGCGCTTCTATGACATCTTGTGCAGATGGCTCAATGAAAACGTCCCTAGGATTTGGTCCCCTGTTAAGCCACCATGGAGCAACCCTGAACTGCGCAACCCTGAGCGAATCAACAGGCATCAACAGGCATTCAAACTTGCTAGTGACGCATACCGCCTAGTGAATGCTAGTCTGTATAAATCACATTTTATGCGTGTACAATTTGGCTTGCGTAGAGATCCAAGAAGTTTCTGGAGTTTTGTTTATTCTAAGAGAAAATGCTCTTCCACCCCGTCAAATGTATTTTGAGACGAATCAGAATCATCTTCATGCAAATTGTTTGCCAAACAATTCACGTTTGTGTTCTCCGCTGGCTTCACATCTCAACAAGAAGCTGAAGTGACAGCTTTTAATTTACCTGCTGATGCTTTTGACTTGGACACCTTTTCCATCACTTCGGACATGACCATTTCTGTTTCTAGGGAACTAAAAAGCTCGAATTCGCCCGTTGTCACTGTGCTGCTTCCTTAGCGACTCCTCTTGGCCACATCTTCAACAAATCGTTTGATCAGCAGAAGTTCCCCACTGTGTGGAAACAATCTTGTATGTGCCCCGTGTTCAAGGAAGGAGATAAAAGAAATTTGAAGAGCTACAGAGAAATAACCAGTCTATCTGCGGGATCGAAGTTTTTCGAAATAGTCGGTAGTAATGTCATTTTTGGTCGTACCATACAATACATTACAGACAACCAATATGGAACCTGTATTACGCAAATTGAAGCTTAAAATCAAGTGGATGCCTTATATACGGACTTAAACGCCGCTTTTGACGTCATTGATCACAGAATACTTCTGTGTAAACTCTGCCGTCTAGGCGCATCAATATTACTTGTGGTACGGCTAGATAACTACTTGACGGGTCATGTTCTGAGCGTAAAACTTGATTCAGCTGTTTCCAGTACGTTTAATAATAATTCAGGAGGCCCAGAAGGCAGTAACCTGGGGCCCTTGCTATTTGAGCTGTTCTTTAACGATGTTGCTGTGTTGCTAGGATCGAACTACACACTCATGTACGCATATGATTTGAAAATCTTCCTGGTCAATTGAGGATTGCTACTGGCATCAGGAGCTTCTAGACATGTTTTCGACCTGGTGTAAGATGCATAAACTCGTGATAAGCGTACTAAACGTGTTGCTATCACGTTTCACCGATCAGTGCGTCCCATCACTTTTAATTACCAAATTGATGGGGATGTCCTCGAGCGCGTTGATGAGGTCAGTGATTTGAGTGTGACACTGGACGAAAAATTCACATTTAATCAGCACGATTCGGTCAGGGATTCGATCATTATGTTTTGCATCAAACTGACAATCACACGAAAACAAATCAGTTACAAGCGCGCCGCCGCCTACTACCCACTTTCTATCGTTCTGAATCAATACATGCAATCGGGTTCACCGCAGCAGTGGATAGTTTCAATTCGCCTGAAGCGACGAACCCAGCTACAGCTACAGGAAAGCATAAATTTCAATTTCTAAAATCTGTATCGCACCAATCAACAAAGTTCACGGGCTGTGCCCTTTGCCCTTGTAACCCATACATGATCGCTCGCGTGAGCAAATTGCACCGTTGAAAAGTAAAAACACCGACCGTTTCCCTTTTCCTGTAAGTGCGCTCATACCTATGTTTTCAATATGTTCAATTCATGCTGCCTGCTGGCAACAAAATAACATATTCTTACATCGGCTAAACACGCTCTGCAAAACGCAACTCTGTCTCCCATCAAATAGGAATCACATACCAACATTTTCACCCCGCAAATTTCCCCGACCGACTCTCGTGTGAAACGTCGATAATTGCAACGTCCGTCGAATGCAGACAGGTCTGGGTTCTCGCTTCTCGCCTGACTGTGGTGTGACCTCTGGCACGTCTCTCTCACTGGCGAGGTCAGGCCTCATCCTAACCTAAACAGACCGGCAACGGCTAAGCAAATTGTGCTGTTTGCCGTTGGCAGGTTTATTGTTTTTCGCTCAACCTACGATCATCGTCATCATCGCTGATTAAAATTCGCACCAGGGAAGTGGCGGTGAAAACTCATCTCGGTTTCAATTATTCAAACGTGCGTCGCTGGATTATGATGGGTGTTGGGTGTTGGGTGTGTGTATGTGTATTTTTTTTTATGGGAGGAGGGAGTGAAATTCCGGGTCTGCCTGCCTCCGTCCGATGGGAGATTTATTTCTAATCTTTTGACCCCGTTTCCACAGCGGCTCACGTGTTGATGATGTTGCATTTTTTTTCTTTTCTTACTTTCCTCTCGTTTAGAAAGGAAAAGCGCTAGGGGTTTTCCCAATTGGGGCCTTTTTCCAGCGCCATAATGCGAATTGAGTGATTATGGTTTTGTTGGCAATAAAAACTTAAGCGCAGTGTGAACCGGTTTTCGAGGATGGAGCCAATTTGCGGGGTGGAAATTATATGGGAAAATCGAATCTAATGGGGTGGAGAAAAGCATACACAGATAAAAAGAAAACACTGAATTTTCTGCGTTATCTAATGCACATGCTAGATTTGGCAGAACAAAATGGGATATTTCATGTAAATTTAAGCCAGATAACGCCTGAATCGAGCCTGTTGTATGAAAGATTGCAAAAAATATCGTTGTTTACGCTCCTTTGGCTTGGAATTACACGAGGGGAAATTTTACGCGCTTGTTAAAATTAATTTTTTTTTCTGTGTAGTGACATCGACATTGTTGTGGGTTGTGGATTCAAATGAGGATTTTATGTGATTTGATGGGTTTTGGTTTTGGAAAAAAAGGACAAAAATTTCTGATTTTTCATGGATTTACCTTCACCCGCATGACGAAACACCCACAACGTCAATCATAGTACACAGAAAAAATAATTATATTAACAAGCTCGTAAAATTTCCTCGTGTAATTGCCAAATGAGCGTAACAACGATATTATTTGCAATCTTTCATACACAGGCTTGGCGACGGCTTGTTTTACTGAAACTATCCCATTATTTTCTGTCAATCTGATCATATGCATTAGATAACGCAGTCTTTTTTTTATCTGTGTAACCAGTCAGCAGACAAAATTTGACAGCTCTATCAGTCGAATTCTAACCGTGATGGCAAAAACAGTGAAGCAACTCCGTTCAGAAGGGTGCGCGTTCAATGAACGGCACCCCGCCGCATCGAAAACGGACATCGTGCGGTAGTTTGTGGACGAAGGATACGCCCGTTCTGGCATCTGCAACATGTTGGCACTATTAGACAACAATCAGAGCATCGAAAGAAAGCCCGGTTCCAGACGGCCGACGACCCTGAGCGATAAGAAGCTCCAAAGGATGCTGAAGAGGAAGACCGACATCGCCGCGTGCGCTTGGCCGGGAGGTCAGTTCAACCGACCAAACAGTGAAAAAGTACCTGGCGAACATGAACAGACATGTCTGGAAGCGGAAGTCGTGTCCACTTGTTTCGGAGCTGCAGGCAATGACGCAGCGGCAGTGGCTGAATAAGATGGTCAACCCGATTTTCCCGGCGAATTGCGACGTGGCGGTGGTGAAGGACGGCGAGACCTATCTCACCCTGGATGGAAACGACTGGCAGGGCACTTCGTATTTTATTTTCCCCACGAAGGAAGTGAGCTCCGAGGTGAAGTTCATTTCACACGCCAAGTTTCCCAAGAAGGTGCTGCTGTGGCTGCCAATCAGCGAGAACGAGATGTAAAAGCCACTCTTCTTTCGCTCCGGCCTGACCTGAACGGGTAAATTTATAGAACGAAATGCCGGCCGGAAGTTGCGTCGTTCATCAAGAAATACCATAAGTGTGAAGACGCGGTGTTCTGGCCGGATCTGGCTTTGGACCACTACTCGAAGCGATCGTTGATGGAGATGGGGCGGCTAAATATCTTCCCATCAAGAATTTCTGGGCCAACCTGAAGCGTAAGATCAACTTTAACAATTTTGTCGCGAAAACTGAGAAGAAATTGATAAATAAAACGAAGAATGAACTCAAAAACATCACTACACGCATGTTTTCGTCCGCCATGGCGAATGTTCTGGTTAACTGTCCGAAGACCACTCGCAAGGGCGTGCAATTTTTTGCAAGTAAGCTAAAATAATTACCTTTCATGGGAAATTTATCAAAAACAATTATCTTTGTTATCACCATAAAAAAGGTGCTTTTTTTTAATGCAAACGTTAGTTGGTTACAAGGAGGTGCATAGATATATGTTTAAATGTTAGTTCCAATTCAAACCAACAGTGAGGATGCTATTGGGATTACTCAAAGGGTATGATGAAGATTCAAATCATTGAGGAAAAAAAAACTACCCTTGGGAGTCGTTTTGAACCAATTTAAACCAACCGCAGTTGAGGGCATTCACTACGTGTGGTGGTGGTTTACTTCATTGGGAAAACAAACAAATGTTGAACTAATAGTCGGTTCGTACCGATTTAAACCTACTGTTAAGATGCTGTAAGGACCACTCGCAAATTGCAGTGTTTGTATACTTTGCTGGGGAAATCTATCTATACTTTTGAAACGTACACTGAAAATATTTTTTCGTAATTTCATTCTCGCTCAATTTGATAACATGGATTTTAAATTGTAAAAATGGATGTGAAAATGTAAATTGATAAAAAACATGGATTTTGTAAATCGAAAAAAAAATCTGGTAAATTATATGTAACATTCAAAATGATTGTTATCTGGTAAAATGCTATCATAACACCTTTTCGTACAGTGCTAAACATGAATTTCATGAGGCCCAACATGTGGTTGTTGCTGCTGGAGTAGACGGGAATCATTGATTTATTCCGAATAAACAAAATTGAAATCATAAGACAGAATTATTATAAACGATAAACAACTCCTCGTGGTTGTGCTATGATTATTTTATCATTTACATTTCGAGTCGATATAGCAAATCTGTCAATCATTCATACCCAAGTAACGCATCTTCATGATTTTATGTTGAGTAAGCTTTTATATAACCAAATCTAGTCCTATAAAAGAATTTTCAACCGTTTTAAAACCTGTGTGTTGCTTGGGTACAATCATCAGAGAGACCAGAGACACTAAGCTAAACCGCAGCTACGTCATATGTCTATTGTTTTGGTTGCCTATTGCGGCGCCATTGCGTTGCCGTCGCGCGAGTAATCGAGTGAGCATGAGAAGTCGTGGTTCGCCGGGAAAGATGGGTCGATGGAGAGGTACATATTTAATTGTGATCCAAATTATTCGTTCGCCATGCTCGTCGGGCCATCCTATCTTGGAACAAATAAACCACTGTCCCATTTTGTAAGTGACTCTTACTGAGTGACTGGTGGTTGAAACCGGTCAAAATCGGCTTTTCAGCATTATTAAAAATCACTTTGTTTTCCCAATGAAAAACCACAATCACATTTTGTGAATGGCCCCAATGGCATCCTTACTGTTGGTTTAAATCGGTTCAAATCGGAAATCACTCCTAATTTTCAAATATTTGACTTGACAGCTTATCGTTAACCAAAACGAACCCTGCTGCTACCCAATCCTGTTATCCAAAATCCCAGTGATTTCTCGTGGAAGGGCAGTGGATTCCGCGGCTTCCAATAAAGCGAGTATCACGTCAACATATTCCTACCATTTCCTTACTTGACCTGCATTCGGACAGGGCCGGCGCAGGTATTGCCTGAGTTTGGGATCACCAGTTTTTACACATTGAAGATGTATGTTAGTCTCAAGCATCATCTGTTGGTTTTCTGTGTAATAACAGCTGATCTGGCAACAACGGAGTAGCAACCTCGGGCGGTCAATCATGCTCATGCTCAATACCGGGTGGCATTTTAAAATTTTGAAAAATGAGAGCGTTACGCAAAAGTGAAAGGTTTTTGAACGCTTATACCTCTCGATCGACTAAACAGAATTACTTCATTCATACACCATTTGATCAGAAAAACTCACTCATTTTTCGCATTGTAATTTGAAAGAAGTTCAATAAGTATAATAGTTCAAATTATCAAATCAAAATGACCTACTTTTGCTCCCATACAAATCTGCATATTAACAGGTTGAAAAATATGTTTTCCCTAACACGGTCATAGGAAACGGGTAGCAAATGTATTCGTCTTCTTTAAAATAACTTTGTTTTGTTGCCGGTGTATGCTTATTCAATTGTGGCCCGTCCCCTATTATTAAATTTGCTTCGTGACTCCCTTTTTTCTTGGCTATGCTATCAACGCTAATATATAGTCGCGGCCACAAATACAAATTAAGCACTCTTTAAAGAAGAGGAGCGTTATCTTAAACAACTTTTGATAAATTGACAAACGACGTGTTTGTTTACAAAAGTAGATACGTCGCAAATGTAGGCGCTGAATTGTTTCATTGGATCGTCTTACTTTTCTAATGCTTTGATTCTCTGTGGGCATAAAACAAGAGAGTGATAAGTTTTATTGTCGAGTTTGACTACTACGTTCTCAAAAAATGGCTCAGCAAAGGCAATCGAAGTACATTGCGGAGTCTCGCAAGCGGAAGCGCGTGGTTATTGAGAAACAAAAAAAAAAAAAAAGAGTTGGATTTTAAGAGTTGATAAATTATACAACTTCATATGTACCCAAATACTTGTTCAATAATTATCAACCGTATGTGTTATGGTATGTATTTATTATTTGAATAATACCATTATTACTATACACCAACGCGGTCCTGCGAGAATCTCGCGGTTACATCCCTGATATAACCCACCTCTAATTGTTTTTTTTTTAAATTTTGTACACTTTCCGAAGTTTCTTTTTCCAAAATTTTATGAAGATTGGATGAACATTGTGCTCTTTACAATTTTTCAAAATACATGGTTGTGGTTTGTTACTCCCATATAAAATTTATGGTGAACGGAAAAAAAATTATTTTGAAGATTTTTTCCCCAGGTTTTCGAAAATTTGGGATTTATCTTGCACAGAAAAAAATAATTAGTTTTAACAAGCGCGGAAAATTTCCCCTCGTTTAATTCTAAGCCAAAAGAGCGTAAACAACGATATTGTTTGCAATCTTTCATACAACAGGCTTGATTCAGGCGTTATCTGGCTTAGATTTACATGAAATATCCCATTATTTTCTGCCAAATCTAGCATTCCCTTTATGTGCATTAGATAACGCAGAAAATTCAGTGTTTCTTTTTATCTGTGTGCCCAAACTTGCGCAAATACTGTTCTGGGATGTCAGAATCCTGGAATGTCTGGGAAACCATTGAAATTGGTAAATATTTACATAAATCTTATACTAAATAGCTTGCCTTGGTCTTACCCTTCTTACAAGGAAGTGTATAATACATATCTTGGAAAATTGATTGTTGATCTTGATGATATTTGATATAAAGCGAACTCAGTTCGATGCACTGAATGTCTGTGTGTGGGTAGGTAGTGTATATGTGTGTAACAAAACTTCTAACTCATTTTCCCAAGCAACTACTGAACGGATTTGAATGAAACTACCGCGAAACTAAAGGTACTGTAGTCGTATACTTTGCATTTGAATAATTGAAATAGAATCACTGGTTCCGGAAATTCCCCCGGAGAAGCGGCTTATTTTGGCTTAAGATTAAAACCCATCATGCGGCACCTCATATTTCATGAGAATTCAAATATAAGTCATGGTCATGATATCATACACAGATAAAAAGAAAAACTTAATTTTCTGCGTTATCTAATGCACATAAAGGGAATGCTAGATTTGGCAGAAAATAATGGGATATTTCATGTAAATTTAAGCCAGATAACGCCTAAATCCAGCCTGTTGCATGAAAGATTGCAAACAATATCGTTATTTACGCTCCTTTGGCTTGGAATTACACGAGGGGAAATTTTACGCGCTTGTTAAAATTAATTATTTTTTTCTGTGTAGTCCAGAACTACATTGGCTGCATTCGGGTTGATGTTCCGGTTTCTCCTGGGAAAATGTTCAGATTAAGATTTAGATCAATACCCATCATGTGACACATCAAATAACAGGAGAACTGAAAAATAATTGCAATGGTGATGATATCAAGTTTCCAGGATCAAAATGATATATCCGGGTTCTTATTTTTAGTACTCCCATGAAAGTGTTAATAGGGTCAGACCTTATGATAGGTAGATAAACTCAAATGTTTATTTTCATATAAACTTGCATGTAATGTGAGAACGAATTCACTGTAGTAACCAATTTTTGATTTTGACACTACAACTTGGCATTTAAAAAGTGATATATTTCAATATTTCATTTGAGTCATTTCATACGTTTAATTTATTTCGTCATGTCTGCTGCGTCGTAGAAAGCATACGGAAGAAGTTTGGTTTATGTTTATCTTCCAGAAATGACAGATAAAATCCTAAAAATACAATATTGACTAGCTGAGTCGAATGGTATATATCACTGTATACTCTTCTTTTGATAGCGGTAAAAAGGATGAACAAACACATTGGAATAAAACATGACAAACATTATAATGACTAAACGCTGAGTTTTCTTAATTGAAATTAACATGAAAATTGTCATCGATACCGAAATTATGTAAACTGGATATTTCTATAACTTATTGGAGTAATACGATTTTTTTAATATTCTTACTTATTCATAAAACTATAACTTTTTATTTTTCATATACTTTCATCATGAAAAATTGATTCACAAGTTGTAATTCTTTTAGAATTATATATTTTCTAAAAAAAATGTTTTTTGAACAACCCTTTTTTTATATGGAACACATGGAGTTTTGTATTTCCCTAAAAGGAACAAACCTACCTAGGATTGCAGCAATCTAAGATTCATTTCCCCTTTTTGGTTTCGAATTGATGAATTATCAAATTTTACGGATGTTCCGGAACTTCCGGAAGACCAAAAGCCATTTAGCCTCTCAGAGCCATAAATTTTTCTCCACATCGCTTTGCATCTTATATTTTATGTACAAATGGTTTAAAAAAAATAGGTATGCTTTAGGACGAGACTAATTAATTTACCATTTTATCGAATGTTCCGGATACTCCAGGATGCCAGCCATATCTCGAAAATGTGGCCTTATACGTCAGTTTAGACAACATATTTGAGATCAGCGGCACAAATTTACTGGCAAACACAACGTAGCTATGGAAATTCCATTTTTAGAGTTTGTATGGAATGGAATCACTGTGCGGTGTGACATCACTGACGATCTTGTTGATGTCAGCTTCTGCAGTCTACACTACTTAAGCTCTAGACGAGCGGATCGTAAAAGAAGCGAACGAAGGCGTCGAAAACAAAATCATCCTCTTCTGGTTTCTCGATCGCATCAACATGCCTCTATCACTATTCTTCTACTTGTTCTTTTGTTTCAATTTGACAGTAATACCAACAATCAATATGAAACTCGCGATTTGAAGTTGGTTCAAGATAAATTTTCAGCCTAAGTTTCAAGTTTTGAAGCAAAATTGTCTTTCACAAAGCTGTTTTTAATAACAAGGCGTTTGTTTTGGTTTGAATAAAAACATGCGATAGAGACCATTTCAACACACCAAAAGCTGTAACTTTTACTGTTCTAGAATCAATGAGAAGACAACGTTGCTGAAAAATTTGAAACAAAAAAATTACAGCAAAATAACTGATTTTTGTAGGGACACCCTAAGCTACTTAGGAAAAAATGCTCTAATTCAGTCATATCAAAAGGTACAGAAAATAATATACCATCAAAGTTGCTTGAAATGATTGATTCTACAATTTTTCCGAATAATGTATGCCTTTACTTCTGCTAATAAAAAATTACGATTTTCTATGTCATCGAAAATTAAAACCACCCTCGTTTTCATTCACACCAAAAGAAGCGCCTTGTTTTTAGAAATAACTTTGTGGAAGACAATTTTGCTCCAAAACGTCGAACTTAGGCTGAAAATGTATCTTTCCAGCTAAATTCGCATTCTGGACCACTGTGCACTGTTGTGGAACCCCTAGGTCCGAAGTACACTTTGCAGTCTGCACCTTGCAACACACTCTTGCGCTTTTCGGTACCTTTCGGTACTATTATCTTTGTTGTTGTTTTGATTCGCTATGTTAAATATTTTGACAGAATATTTGAGGGTGTGTTGGTGTGAGTTACGTTATTAGGGGTGATTCATTAGGCTTGGGACCGAGCTTGGGACCGGGATGCTAATACTTCCGGAGCCAAAAACTATATTCATTTTCTTCATGGCTATCCTGCCGCTGACATTAAGAAAAGTGGGTTTCCGTACAAGCCAGATGTTGTACATAAACCTATTGAGTGGAATTAAGGGTAAGGTGCGAGCGTGCGGTCATGGTATTGAAGTTGAATGTAATAAATATGCTTAACGCATACTAATGCGTTACATTTTATTGTCTGAAAGTTTGAAAAGGATCGGTCAACTAGGTAATTTTCGTCAGCGATTCTTCCGTGATGCAATTTTATGTGGGACACCCTTTATATACAAAGCATTTTTGCAAAACAGAATCAGCACGCGGAATCGATTTTCATGTTATTCCCAGTTTGCCATTTAGATGAAGATATAGCAGGAAAAGAGCAACAACAGTTGATTCTCATTATTATCCACCAGCATTTCAATTTAACGGAAATATCATTTTAAGTCTGGAATAAAATGATTTGAAACAATTTACTGAACAGTTTCCATTTCTAATTAAAGTGAAGAAACATTAATGAGATAGGTTAAACCATTTTGCATTCATCTATAATATCTTCTTTTTTTTTCATTTAACAACTAGTGAACTCAAAGTGTTTTGGAATTGGAAGTAATAAGCTGCACGATTCACACTCGAATTCTACATGTATCAACCAGATCACTGTGAGAAAAAAGTGCCCGAAACGCGAAAGAACTCCATATCTCAACAAAATGATGCTAGTCCTTTGTAAAATTTCCAGTAAAATCGATTGAAGTAGATTTCGTTCAGCGCACGGCTCTGTGAATGATGATATGGCTGATTTTACCCTGGTTCTCCTAAAATTTCTTGTTGTTCAGAAATTTCTTTGCTCGATGTGATTGAAGAACAACGAAATATTACTCATTATTATCCCATGTGAAATTTTCTGGAAAATCGATTAAAGTTAGTTTTGCTCACTGCACGGATCTGTGAATGAAGAGATAGCTGATTTCACCATGATTCCCCTGATATTTTCATGTTTTTCACAATTTTCTTTGCTCGGTGTGACTCAAGATCAAGAAAATAATGCTAGTTCTTCGTAAAATTTTCTGGGAAATCGATTGGAGTTGGTTTCATTTACCACACGGCTCTGTTAACGTAGATATGGCTGATTTTACCCTGATTCCCCTAATAGTTTTGTGTTTATCATAAATTTCTTTGGTTGGAGTTACTCAAGACCAACATATTAAAACTAGTCCTTTGTAAAATTTGCTGAGGAATCGTTTGGAATTGGTTTAGTTCACCGTTCTGCTCTTTGAACGAAGATATTGTTGATTTTACCCCGATTCCCCTAGTATTTTTGGGTTATTCAGAGATTGCTTGGTTCGGTTTGACTCAAGATCCACAAAATAAGGCTAGTCCTATCAGAATTGCCTGAAAATCGATTGGCGTGTGTTTTAATAACCGCACGGCTTTGTGAATGAAGATATGGCTGATTTTACCCTAATATCCTTAGTATTTTTGTGTGATTCAGGAATTTATTTGTTCAGAGTTGGTTTCATTCACGTGATTCCCCTGATATTTTCGTTTTTTTAAAGAAATTTTTTGTTCGGTGTGTTTCTAAAGCAACAAAATAAGGTTAATCCCATGTAAATTTCCTGAAGACTTGATTGGAGTTAGTTTCACCACTCTTTGAATGAAGATATGACACATTTTACCCTGATTCCCCTTGTTTTTTTTTTGTAGTTCAGAAATTTCTTTGGTCGGAGTAGCTCAAGATCAACAAAGTAGTGCTAGTCCTATGTAAACATTTCTGGAAAATCGATTTGAGTTGATTGCGTTCAAGGCATAGCTCTGCGAACGAAGATATGGCTAATTTTACCCTGATTTCCCAAATATTGTTACTCAGAAATTACTTTGCTCTTTGTGATTCAAGATCAACAAAACTATGCTAGTCCTATGTAAAAATTTCTGGACAATCTATTGGTGTAGGTTTCGTTCATCGCACGGCTCTTTGAACGAAGATATGGGTACATTTTACCCTGATTCCCCCTATATTTTTGAAATAAAGAAAAAAAAATCATTATTAGTAAACATGGCACCGCTCAAACGTCATCTAATGAATTCGTGAAAATGCTTTCTCCTGCCTACTTTATACTGTTCAGGTGATAACAGCTGACGGCACGAATGAATGCAATGCACTTCTTTGCATTCATCCTGCTATTAGAGGAACCAGGGGTAAAACGGGAATTTCTTCGTTCACAGACCCGTGCGGTTAGTGAAATCAACTCCAATAGATTTTTCATGAAATTTTACATAGGACTAGCCTTATTTTGTTGTTCTCGAGTCACACCGAACAAAGCAGTCTCTTAATAACACAAAAATATTAGGGGAATCAGGGTAAATCGACCATATCTTCGTTCATATTGCTGTGCGGTGATGGAAACTAACTCCAATCGATTCTCCATCAAATTTTACAAAGAACAAGCATTAATTTGTTGATCTTGAGCCACACCGAGCAAAAAAAATTGTGAAAAATATGAAAATATCAGAGGAATTGGGGTAAAATCGATCATATTTTTGTTCACAGAGCTGTGCGCTGAACAAGATTAACTCCAATCGATTTTTCAGCAAATTATACAAAGAACTAGTCATAATTTGTGGATCTTGAGTCACACCGAGCAAAGAAATGTATGATAAACACAAAACTATTAAGGGAATCAGGATAATATCAGCCATATTTACGTTCACAGAGCCATGCGGTAAATGAAACTAATTCCAATCAATTTCCCAGAAAATTTTACATAGAACTAGTCTTAATTTGTGGATCTTGAGTCACATCGAGCAAAGAAATTTCTGAACAACAAGGATATATTAGGGGAGCCAGGGTAATATGAGCTCATTTGCTTCTCAGGCGATTCCGTGCGGCCAATGAGACCACATCCTTTCGATTTCTTAGAGATTTTCCATTAAGTAAAGGTATAATTAACAGAAATCGTTCCACTCCGAGCTGAGATATAGAATTCTGTTTTCCCACTGTGCTGTGGGGCAAACCACTTAATGGTGCACATTATTTCCAGTGCAAATTATCAAAGCAGAAGCCAGCAACTGCTTTTTGCCCTGATTATGCCATTCAAGAAATGAAAAACCCCTTGACCGCCTTACCCAATTCCTTTGAAAATCTTCACAATGTCCCCCTATACTTAATGCTTTCTCAATCCAACGGGCATCTGTCATTCCACGCAGTGATTTTGCGAAAACACCGATGACCGACGCCTTGAATCTTCATACTCAATTGCAAAGCCCAGCGGTTTCTCACGCAAAATCCAAACACACGGTAAATCACTAGCTTCAATCACAATACCGGAGATAGGAAAATCCACATCTATCAATCTAGTAGCCAGTCGCAGGTCCTGCACTTGAAAGAACCCAACCGGGCGCGCGCTCGACGTACCCACCAAGGGGGCGTGGTTCTAAAGGCGTTCCTCTTGCTTATTTTTCGCAACACACTGGGCACATTTTCACTTTTCTCCCCACGACGGCCACACTTTGTGTAATAACAATAATCGATAACAGCTCTTGAAGTGCGCATGAACAGTCCTGTCGCCGTTTTGGACCGCAAAGAGGCGCCCTCTGGCAGGCAACATCAATGGGAAGCGTGTTTAATTGAAGGTCTAGCCCGTGATGACTTTGACGCGTTCTTATTGTCTAGAGCGTCGGCCGGGTCGGGTATTGACTGAACAAGTCTTCGCAGTACCGTTCGTTCGCGGTGACGGACAGCGATATTCAGGTTACTGGGACTGCTCGGACTACTGTGGGTTTAGCCTATTTTGCTTATAAGTAGTAATGGTCACATTTTAGGCAAATTTAACCCGGATGGAATCATTAACCACATGTTGACACGCAGACGACACCGGTAGATACAGTTTCCCAAGTTCTCACATTTCAGCAGGGTGTTACCATCGTCATTTCCCATGACTTATTTTCTGCAGCAGCCGTTTTCTGTGCCTCGGATGCCGAGTTACGATAAACCACACCGTATTGACAAGACACGTCCTGATGCACACACACTCCACCATACGTAATCCAACGACGTCGCGTCGTCTTCTGCAGTAATAAGATAATTCGTTTCACTTTCCATTTCGAAGACCTATCCATGAACAGGGAGTTTTCACCACTGAGCGGTCGCACCACAAGGTGTCAGGCCGGGGAAATTCCGCATGAAATCTGACCATTCTTCGGTTCGATGACAGCGCGACCGTAATGTCACCCATCAAACTAGGCAGGCCGCGACAACATTTTCGCTTTCATCGCCCTTTCGGTTTGCCATCAAGCAGCAGCATAATCTGACATCCGTGCGGTCATTTCCATTTGTCGTGGCGCACTGCGATGATTTATGCGTGCCGCTGAACGCCCCAAGAAGCGGCCCACAAGCGAACGGGAGAATTGCTCTTAGATCGTGTGATACATAAATCGAAAATTAATAGGATTAGATCGGAGCCCGTCGTTCGGACGGCGAAGGAAATTCAATTGATCAGGTTCCAATCAATCCGGTGTCCGGCGGCCGGAACAGTTTGTCTCCAGTTACCTCCAGAAGGAAAGGGGAACTCTCATTAATCCGTGCATTATTGATGCTGTCGCAAACGAGTTCTGACAGGTTTCGCGATGCGCAAAGTTTATTGCCCTTTCTCTTCTGGTTTTCAGGCTTGCGGAAGGCGGACGCGAGGGTGACGACAGACGAAATAAGAAATAAGGTGGTATTTAATGAATGATTTAATTGGCGTTGGATTGGCATTCAGCACGGAGAAAACATACACAAGAAATGCGCATTGATTGCGGATGGTTGGGATTGCTGGTAAGTATGGTTGGTGTTCTTTTTTTTACTTGCTTCATCGTGCCGATGAATGTTTGTTTTTCCCTGCTTAATGGGTTGGACATCTGTGGCACTGTTATGGTGCAGGAAAAAGTTGATATTCATCAGGGTGTAAGTAATCATTTTGTTCCGAGGGAATGTAGCAATTACGGGAGAAGGACTGCAGGGCAGTAATCAATGAATTTACCTCGTCAATTACCATATGCAGTTATAGGTGAGCGGTGCGTTTTTGCACTAACCTGAAATGGATAGAAAAAAGATACTTTTTAGATGCGATCTGTTTGTTTATTGGGTTAAGATTATAATAATGTTCTTTATTGGGTTAATTGATATTGAATGTAAAAGTAGATGTTTTAATAATGTGATTAGTCATGTTTGGCCTGGTTTTAAATATTGCATAGTGATTTTATCTGACGCCTATCATAACGAGCATAACTAGAATGACAAACTGTTGAAATATTGAAATCTCCGTCTAAGGATAATGCAGTGATAGAACCTATGATCACAGTAAGCAGGCCATAGCAGGCCATGTAAATAGTTGGAAAAATAATATCTTTCCTTGTTCAAACTTTGTACACTACACACATATTTTATTTTCACTAGAAGTGATTATGGGCCCAAATTGTCCATAGTCTAGAAACCTGAAGAAATCGAAGATTGATTTGATGTTTGAATTTCAGATGAAATAGAAGATTCAAATTCAAAACAATGGTCATCACAAGAGATGAGGAACGTGCTGAACGAAATCCTGGTGGAAGTGTAGCGAGCGGAAGTACACGGACACGACATCCCAGAATGCTGGTGCTGCTGCCGAGTTCAACGGACAGGCCGGAGGAACGTGTTGTTGGAAACTCAGTGAGCTTATCTGCCGTCGAGTTCTTTTTTTTGTTTTCCTGAGATTACGAGGACGGCAAAACTACGGATCAAATACGATACAAATGACGCTGGTTTGAAAAAGTTCCTGGCGTGCAGTAAAAGCAACTGTAAATCAAGTCATCGATCCGGATTTGGACGAAAGGGCGTTGGCGACTATATGTTCGAGAAGAACAACTACAGCCTAGTTCAGCGAGCGAATACGGCAAAGAAGCATGGGATTGCTTGCAGAAAGCGTTCCAGGATGATGATTTGTTGCGAAGCGATTGACCTCGGTGAAGCTTGTAGACTGCGGTTCCGTAGAGGTCTACGTCGACGAGTTGGTAACTACAAGAAAACAGCTTAAGCGAAATCGGTTTCGAGGTCAATGATCAATGGTTGGCTTCGTTACTGATGAAAGGACTTCCAAAATATTATAACCCCATGTTAATGGGACTTCAAGCCTCCGGAATGGATCTGACAGCGGACGTTGTGGAGTCTAAAATCCTACAGCATGTGAAGTGGCCATTGAAAATTTCTGGTGAGGAAGGAGTTTTGTATACCAAGCAGAAACTACGAACAACGAGAGGAGAGAAGTAGAATGGAGCTTGCTTCACGTGTAAGAAACTCGGACATTTTGCAGCAAATTGCCACCTCCAAGCAGGCCACCTCCAAGCCCAAAGGAAAAGCTCTGTGCGCTATGTTTTCTGCGGGAAGCGAAAAGATGGAAGCATGGTATTTTAAATACATGAAGGGAAGAGGCTCACGAGAAGACAATGTTAGCCTCCTAGCACGAGTTCAGATCGACGGAGATGAAATCGAGGTAGTAGACGTATTCGTGTATCTGGGCTCATTGGTGACCGCCGATAACGACACCAGTAGAGAAATAAAAAGGCGCATTATGGCTGGCAATCGTGCCTACTTTGGACTCCGAAGGACGCTAAGATCGAACAAAGTTCGCCGAACCACAAAGTTGACCATCTACAAGACATTAATTAGACCGGTAGTTCTCTACGGCCACGAAACATGGACATTGCTAGGGGAGGACCAACGCGCCCTTAGAGTCTTTGAACGGAAGGTGCTGCGTATGATCTACGATGGAGTGCAGATGGAAGACGGAACGTGGAGGAGGCGAAGAAACCACGAATTGCACCAGTTGCTGAGAGAAGTAGTAATCGGTCGACTACGATGGGCTGGGCATGTCGTAAGAATGTCGGACGACAGCCCTGTGAAAATGGTTCTCGAAAACGGACCGACAGGTACAAGAAGCAGATGCGCGTAACGAGCAAGATGGATCGATCAAGTAGACGGCAACTTCTGTGTACAGCAGAGGCCACGCCGGCCTTAGTCGGATTGGTAAGGTAAGTATGGTATTTCGATTCTGCGGCGAGCTCGCATTTGAAGAGCAGCGTGGACAATTTCCAGAAGCAAGAAAACCACCTACTGTCGATCGATACAGCTATCCAGTCGATAAAATCCGTTACCATAGGTTTGGTGACACTTGACCTGGACGAAGTGCCGATTGAAGTTCATGATGTCTTGCAAGTTCCTGACCTGGTTTACCAATTTGCTATCGGTGAGTAAGATTCGCAGGAAATGGCTCACAATGGTGTTCAACGCGTAGAAGTGCGATGTCCTGGACGATGAAGGGAACGCGATTGCATATGGAACCGAAGTAGATGACCTATACCGACTGAACCAGAAGGCATCCCATAAATCGTTCGTGAGGGTGGAAACTGGAATCTTGAACAAGCTACTCGGATATTTGAATCAACAGAGCATGGAGAAACTTTTACCTATGGTCGACGGAATGGACATCGAGAAGGAAGCTTTACTGGACTGTGTAGCGTGAATCAAAGGAAAGCAAGCAAGAGATTCATTCGGTCCAAGTTCCTCAAGGGCAGAAGGTCTGCCCTCGATTAGAGGGAGCTGTAATTTTGTAACTTTCCTTGATGATGCAAGCCGGAATGTGTTCGTGTATTTTCTGGAAATAAAGGGCCAAGTTTTCGAGACATACGAAGAACTTAAGGCGATGACTGAACGTCAATCTGGACGGAAACTGAAAGTATTAAGGACCGACAACGGAACAGAGTTTGTAAATGCAGCCATGAAAAGGAGCATGAAGCAAAATGGAGTCGTTCATCAAACATCGTGTTCGTATAAGCCTGAACAAAATGATACAGCAGAACGGATTAATCGTACTCTCGTGGAGAAAACAAGATCCATATTGAACGATGCTCGAGAAGCTGTTTCTACGGCGGCTTATCTCGTGAACCGCTGTCCGACCAGGTGTCTGGAGTTAATTACGCCAGAAGAGGCGTGGTCGAAACGGAAGCCTTATTTTCGTCACCTCAAGGTGTTTGAATCAAAGGCGATGTATCATATCCCGAAGCAGAAGCGGAAGAAGTTCGACCCGAAGTCCAAAGAGGGTATTTTCATTGGGTATGCCGAAAGCTCAAAAGGATGCAGGATTTACAATCCAGAGCTAAAAGAAGTAGTTATTAGTCGAGATGTAACCATGGTGAACGAGGGACAAGTTGCGTCAATTTCCCCGATGGAGCAAAATCCATCAGAGCTATTTGCTAACTTTCTATGTTTGACATTTCTGAACCATGTGACAATCAAAGAATATTTAATTGTGGAAATAATAAAAGAACTGTTTTGCTACATATAAGGGCTGTATCAAAAATTAGTTATCCACACATTTTTCTTTTAAATCATACAAAAAAATAGATGTTTTATTTAAACAAATGGATGATTCTTCAACTAGAACATTGTGAAGACCGGATGAAATTAATATTATTCTCTCACCAATTTGCAAATTTTGATCGAGCACTTATCATTAAGTTCCGGACAAGTGTACCATCAAATTTATTGGACGCCTTAGCCCAAATTTTTTTAAACTCCCGCATAAAGGGTGATACGGTCAAAATTTGGTCAAGGGAAAACGCGTGTAAATCGGTGAAATCGTTTATTTAAAAAATCAAATTAAATTTCTTTTTCAAGTTCAATTAGTATAAAATTCAGGAAAAATATTCAGTTAGGCTTCCGCTTTTCCAAATCCAAATTGCCGGGCCTTACGCTTGTACAGCCACCTTGTCCACCTTCTTCGCCGCAGAAAGCCAGTTTGCCTTGAACTGCTGCTCGTCCTTAGCAGTTTTTTTGGTCTTCTTTAGGTTCCGCTTGACAATAGCCCAGTATTTCTCAATTGGGCGGAGCTCTGGCGTGTTGGGAGGGTTCTTGTCCTTGGGAACCACCTGCACGTTGTTGGCGGCGTACCACTCCATGGCCTTTTTACCGTAATGGCAAGATGCCAAATCCGGCCAAAACAGTACGGAACAACCGTGTTTCTTCAGGAAAGGCAGCAGACGTTTATTCAAACACTCTTTCACGTAAATTTCTTGGTTGACAGTCCCGGAAGCTATGAAAATGCTGCTTTTCAAGCCACAGGTACAGGCTTGCCAAACCAGATATTTCTTTGCGAACTTTGACAGTTTCGTGTGCTTGAAAATATCTGCTACCTTTCCCTTCCTTTTGCCGTATAAAACTCCTGTCCCGGAAGCTGCTTGTAGTCGGCTTTGACGTAGGTTTCGTCGTCCATTACCACGCAGTCAAACTTCGTCAGCATCGTCGTGTACAGCCTCCGGGATCGCGCTTTGGCCGTCGTATTTTGTTTATCATCGCGATTTGGAGTCACTACCTTCTTGTAAGTCGATAGTCCGGCTCGTTTTTTGGCTCGATGCACGGTTGTAGACGATACACCCAGCTTATTTGCGGCATCTCGGAGAGATAGGTTAGGGTTTCGCTTGAAACTACCGGCAACTCTCTTTGTCGTCTCAGCGGCTTCCGGGTTTCGATTTCCCCCCGATCCAGACTTCCTGGCTGTCGACAAACGTTCCACAAACACTTTAACTACATTTGTAACGGTTGATTTGGCAACTTTTAGCGATTTTGCCAACTTTGCGTGCGAGTAGCTCGGATTTTCGCGATGCGCGAGCAAAATTTTGATACGCTGCTCTTCTTGCTTGGACGGCATTTTGACAACTGAAGAGTGAATTCCAAAATCAAAATAGGAGCAACATTCTACACACACACACCTTCAAAATGAGGGGTGTTCAGGTTTTTTAAATGCAAAATTGAAAGAAATACGTCAAGTTGATATTGACCAAATTTTGACCGTATCGCCCTTTATTATCAGCTGCTCTACCCGTCTTTTTGAAGAACCACTTCGTAATCACCCAATAGCATTCGATGGGTCAAAACTGAGGGCAATTTGGCGGATGGATGTCTTTCTCAACGAAATCTAAACCCTTTTCCGTGAGCCACTTGAGATTTGTTTTGGCAAACAGCTCTGACGCTAAATCCAGCCAAAACAGTGGAGGGGTACTATGCTTTGGACATGAAGGCAACAACCTCTTCTGCAGACACTCGGATCGATAGATTTCCGCATTGATTGTTCCGGTAGTGTACAACATGGTAGACTTCATACCGCAGGAAAATATTGCTTGTTATACTAGCACTTTTCGACCAAACTTCTCCACTTGAATCGACCTGTCTACATCGCTTACATCCTCCTCTATGATGGAAGTGTAATATTGTGGACCTGAAAGGGTTTTTGAAGTCTTCATGTTGTTCCGTTTCTTGATACGTTGAATTATTCCGACGCTTGTTCCCGCTTTGTTGGCCAAATCACGTATCGACGTTGATTTGTTCTTTCGAAACAGAGCTACTAATTTCTGATCCAGTTTAGGGTTGAAAGTTCCGGATTTTCTGCCTCTTCCTGGCCCTTCATCCAAAGAACAGTGTTGCCCAAACTTAGTTATGATGGAACACTCACGGGATGAATTCCAAAGCGTTTCGCCAATTGTCGCATAGTTACACCCTTTTCACGGTGCCATATTTCCAAAACCTCAACTTTTTCAACTGCGCGACATTTTGAAAACGAAGAATTTAAACCATGCAAATAAGTAAACAAACAAAAGATGACAGTCAAACGCACAGCATGCATTAAAACCATCACAAATACATTGCAAATGTACGTGGATAGCTTATTTTCGATACGTCCTTATCAAGTGTAATAAAACATGTTGCAGGTGACAAACATCATCCATGTGAATGAGAATTCATTCAGGAGATTTAATAAATCTACACCCAACGGTTCAGAAGGTGGCAAAAATACTCAACGCAAAGGTTAAAGTTTTGGCAAACATATCTTGATAAAGCTGCATGATTCAGAAGAGGCAGTGTTGCCCAGCTTGATTCCCAGAAGGTGTATGAAACTTTAAGGTTTTTGTGTTCATATTTCAAATCTTATTCGTTTCCGGTTTTAAACCTGGGTCAAGCCTGACTCTGATTCGAAATTACCGAACGAAAACTATCCAGTGTCGAGTCAGTTCAATAATATTAGCGCAAAACATAAACAAACAAACATGAACATAAACAAACTTAAACATTTTTTTCATTCGAATTGAATAAAAAAAAACAGTTTGACAGCTGTTAGGCCGCCCTGGGGCGAACCCAGTTCCGCACTTGCAATAACCAAAAATGACACAACACTCATCAACTAATACACTACATCATCTCACGCACACATCAATGTTTTCGAAGCAAATTAATGTGTTGCATTTTTTCCAACAGCCAATTTTCTCATTAAGTTAGGATATGTAGCAAAAAACTAAATAGAATCATGTGAAACCGCAATACAATCTTGATTTTTCACTATGGGTGTAGTCAAACATTCACCTGATTTCAGTTTTCGAATTGTTTGTTTTATGTATCTACAACACGACACCAAAAAATCTTTATGTTTGAAATGTTTGATGTTTATGTTCTCGGTGCTTCTTGGATATGGCGTCATCAATGCATTTCTGACAGTTCAGGGAGCTTGTTTACGCGGACTCGGTAAAAAATCGGTTAGATCGGTACTCTAATGCTTTAATTACTTTAAGGGAAGGTCCATTAATTATGTCACGCAGTAAGGTGGGAGGGGGCGGGGGTGTTTGGGGAAACCCGGCGATCCATACAAAAAAACGTGCCAAGGGGGGGGATGCAATAAAAAGTCATAAACCCAACAGCGGGTGATAATTTCTCACCCGTGTTAGGCAGTATTGGGAGACGGACAAATCGCTAGAACTAGAAACAAGCAATAGGTAGTATAAGAGCCCGATCGGTTGCATAACCTTTTGTCAGTCAAGCGGATTTCCCCCCTTGCCTATCCTGCATGGGGTAGTATGACAAAAGGTTATGTGCCTGATCGGATACTACCGTTCAAATGCCCTCCGCTCGTTTTCAAACTTGTATCTTTCAATTTCAAAGCTTGCCGTTGCCCTATACGGAACTATCAAAACACTTTCTCTTCATGTCTATTCGTTCTGGCAATAAAATTACTGTCCACTCCTAGCGCTTTGCATGGAGATGAGAAATTATCTGCTTCTGCAAACTTCATCAAAGATCGTTACTTCCGCGCTGGGGAGAATACAAAAAATAACAATCAAAAGTGTTAATATTTCTGTTCAAATCATATTACTGACATCTATCTTCGTGTTCACTGGGAACGTTTGTTGAAGACACGAACACTGATCTAGATAAAATGATTCTAAAGGTTTTGAGAGATGGGATCGCTGCTCATTTGAATCAGTCGTTATGGAATCTTGATCAATAGTTAAGATTGAGTTTCATGTCGGTTTGTCGGTGTTTTAATTTTGAAAGGACAGTATTCTCTTGATCAAAGCAACTTGTTCATTCGTCGATGGATGTTAATTATCGCCTGTGCTGTTGTCAATATCAATATTCGATTTCACCTAGGTGGGGATGATTTTGCGCATGAAGTTAAGGAACAATATTTGTTTATTTTGTGTAAAACATAATGTGTAAATTTTTGGATCAGATCGATAGGTAACAATTACAACAAGTTGTCATTATGATAAAAGAGGGCAGTAAGACTCTGCGATTGACGCTGTTTGAAGTAATACTTCCGATTGAATTGAAAATGACTTTTTGATGTTTGATGATCACTTGCATTTTTAGCAAAGCTGCCATGGAAACTCAAATTCTTTGTTTTTTGTATCAAGAACTACTTCTAGATGCATAAGGGCATCTTCAACGATGGTCCAAACCGTGGTTTGGATTCATTTTTTTCAAGATCAAACGCAAAAACATCGCTTCACCGGTGTTGTAAATTTTGTTTAAGTAATTGTTCCAAAACACTACACGCTACTTGATAATATCAATTAATGAGTAAAATTTCAGTATTTACTAAGCAAAAACTCAACTTTATTGAGTATATTCTGAGATATATTTATGAACCGAAAAGTGGCCATGGTTGATGCGGGTAATGCGGCTGGCGCTGGACAGAAAATGGTGGTACTCGCCTCGGATGCTGATAATTACCTCAAGTTCCTCCAGGTGATATCGAATTGTCTCTTCGTTTCATTCCTGGATAACAAATGATTGTCTTCGTTTTTTACAGTCAATGTATTTTCTAGAAAAAGTTGACTACCCAAGTAAACACAAGCATTATATTATTGCACTTATTCAACCCAAAATCAACATCGGTAATACAACATTAGCTTAAGAATGTAGTGATGCATTGCCAATGCAATAATGCTACTCTAGCAGTGTCTTATGGCATTACAAAAGATATAGCATAAGTTCGATCTTATTGGGGCTCTATTCAGGTTTAATCCAACTTCAATGATGCACTAGACGTCAAACATATGCCCTATATAAGCATGCTATTACAGCCTCGTGGTTACTTGGGTAGTTTGAAGTGAGGAGACTCTCGAAATTGTGACAGATGTGGATTTTATGACGTATTTGGTGGCAAATTCCGATTGCTCGGAAATGAAAAGAAGAAAAATCTTCGAAGAAGAACAATCGGTTTATTGATGATTTGGTCATGATTGGCACTCGCAAATAGCTCATACAGATAAATTTAAGAGCCTGTTATATATTGGAAGTTAACTATTGGAAGGTTTAGTAAGGACTTCGAAATATTCATCTTCTGGGGTAAAGGATACATTTTAATATAAGAGTTTTGATAAGCTTTTTGGGGGAAACCGATGATGTCTTGAAGATAGAATCAATTTGTATTTTTCGGAGGAAAAGTTAAAAAAAAGTTAGTTGAGTTTTTGATTTCTAATTCTTGAAGTTTTCAAAACATCTGTGAAGCTCCCCGAATTTCTGAATAGTTGCCTGAACTTCTCGGAAGAACCCTTAACTATCGGGAAGTTCCTTGAAATCATGTGAAGCTCACTGAATGTATGGAAAATTCCCTGAATTTGTAGGAAATACTCTGAAGTTCAGGGAAGTTTCCTGAACTTTTGGGAAGAAACCTTAACTTACGGGAAGTTCTCTGATTTTTTTGTATGTTCTCTGAACATCAAAGAGAATCTGAAAACTTTTCGGAAGTTTCCTGAATTTCTAAGAAGTAGCTTTGAACTTCTGTTCCCTGAGTATCTGGAAAGGTCACTGAATTTATGCGTTTTTTTCGAACTTTTGGAAAGCATTTTAGTTTATCAGTTTCTTCACCTCTTCGAGTGTTCGGAGGCGCAAATATTGCAGGCTGTAAGTCTTCAGGGTAGCTTTGCAAAACTTCCTCAGGGTCAGCAGGCTCTCCAATCCTCACATTTTCGTCGAGAGAACTAGGTGAGGAACCGTACGCCAACGTCCGTTAGGCTGCAGTGCTTTTTTGTAACGGGATCAGGCCAATTTATCCAGCTGTACGCAACTCAGCTGAAAAAAGTCATCAGATGTCTCTAGTTGTCACATAATTTCCAGGAACATTTCTCTTGGCATGAGGAAACGACGCAGAAAGTGCTTTTCGTCATAGGTATGCGTCTCGCTAAAGTGGTCCTGGGACAGCTTCTGATGACGAAAACCGTCTTCCAGGGTGTGACCCTCTCCGTTTTGACTATTGTTTTTCTGCTGCCAAATGACAAATCAGCATTATCTTATATCGTTTGAATGAAATACATGCAATTCACAGCCTTCAGCCAAACGAAAGAACAAATATTTCTAGTTAATTTCTAGCAGTAAACATTATTTGGTCAAAGTAATCCAAGGCAAAAAATTTGCCAGCCACGATGTTTTACTCACTAGACGAATTAGTTTCATAATTGCGGCACTACGAGTTTCAATCCATACCACATGTGTGGCACACTGAGTAACACTTTTGACAGTTGAGCTTATAGAAATAAGAAACCAGCAACCTTGTCAATATGCATTGCCGGGTTGGCAGGCTCAGCAGAAAATAAGAATTTGTGCTGTCAACACATCGGCACCTTCGGAACATTCCCAGAACATTGCAACGCTTGTAGACACACTCCTAACAATAGCACAGGAGAAAAGTGTGCTGAGCGATCCACCCCTTGTTCTGATCTCTGATGTTGATTGATTCACAGGATGATAGGTGTTGGGTGGTTTAACAACAAGAAATACAACACCGGTGCGGGGAACGCAAAGTTGGTCTATTTTAGCTGTTTCTATTCAAGTTTTGCTGATGCAAATCAAGTCTAGAGAAAATCCTCAAAAGGTTGAAAGTAACAATTGTAAACAATGACTTGAAACGAAAATTTCCTGGAAATGCCAGGTTGCTAACATCTATATCCACTACCGATGGGAAAGTAATAACTCCCTGTATCTCTTTCTGGTGCTGTTTTGTTTGTGAGAGCAAGCAGATCCCAGGAAAATACGCTAGAAGTCATTGTTTACAAATGTTACTTTCGACCTTTTGACTATTTTGTCTAGAAGTATAAATATCTTCCAAAAATAGACCACCGCTGAAGATGCCCTAAGGGAACGTCCATTAATTACTTCACGCAAAAAGTAACTTTTTTAACCCCCCTTTTTTAATTTTTTTTTTGTATGGATCGTCACGTTTTCCTAAACCCCCCTTCCCCCTTACTGCGTGACATAATTAATGGACCTTCCCTAATGAGTTGATTTGCTCATTGCCCTTGATTTTGACATCTGAGATTTTCAAAAGAAATAATATTCATCTACACTGACACGAAACGCTTTTCATTCATGATAATAAGTGATAGAAACAGATACTGCCCTGTATACAAGCTCCCTGAACTGTCAAAATATTGAGGTTAATACATTCCGTGAAATGATAAATCACTCAATTTCCTGAGAGGGAGCCACCTGTAACTTCAATCGTGGGATGAGTTCCAATCATTTCAGCATCGGTAATGGCAGCTAGGGTAAAAATTATTTGGAAAATTCTCCCCAAATGTCCATAAAACCCTTGCGCTGCATCACAGGAATAACTTTTGACTGAAACTGTCATCCTTTCACCACTTCAATTTCACTATCATCAATTTCATCGATTAATACACAGAAAGCGTATAAATTTCACTACGCACCGCCACTAGTCGAAGCAACCAAAAGTCGCCGAGTGCATTATATTGATCCGGTCCATTTCCCACAACAGCAATAAATCAATCGGCCTTTCATCGCCGGCCCGATCGTTGATCAATTCCAAACAAAATACCAATATTGTCGCCATCAATCGTCGCTCGTCTCGCATCTTAACTTGCAACAACTTGCAACAACAAGAATGGCATTATTTATCAACAGATAGAAGAAAAAAGCACAAACCGGGGAAAACAAATAGGGGTATCACTCAACCGTCACCGCTCCGGACAGGGACAGGGACAGGGACAGTGGAGGGAACGCGGCCACGGCGCTACTTCGATGGGGCGGATCGATTGAAATTCGATGCACATCGATCGGTGGCACCAAACAATGACAACGACACAATGCCGGAGAAAGAAGAAACTTTTTTCCTCCCCCCTCCCCGCCTGCCATTGATATTCAATAAATCAAACAAACATCAACAGGGGAGACGTTTTGTTGCTGCTGCTGCTGCTGCCGTTGCCTTTGGCGATGGCTGTGGCATTGTTTTCAATTTGTTCCACCCACTTCCGTCAAACTGGCTGGAATATAGGAAGGAACGTCTGCCCGGCGGCGCGGTGGGTGAATGATCGGGCGATCGATCGTAGTAGGCAGTTCCCTTTACATGGTGGAGAAATGGGTAAATGTCAAACCGAGAATGTTAATTTTCCAAAAAAAAATCATTTCGTTCAACAGTTCATCTGGAATCGGTCCCACCGCAAACTGTTGCTGGATGTGGTGGATTCCATGTTGTCGTCATCGGATGCAAATTATAAGAAATCTTATCAGCATGAATATTTTATGCAACCGAGTCATTGCACTCGGGCTCCACTCCACTCCAGAGGATCTTTTTTTCTCTGCGCGATGCAATCTTGCACACTTCTGTAGTCACACTCTGTGAGGTTGGAGCAAATTAGCATAAATGGTTACCGCTCATCGACTAGCCGAGCGGAGGAGCTCAGTCAGCCCCTCGGATGATCTCGGCTCCGAGATAAGTCGAGAGTTTTATTTCGCTTCTTTTTTACGATGCCGGCGCAATGCGAAATTAGCAGAGCTCTCGGAAAGACACACGAATCAGGAGAAAGAGTGGAGCATCTGGATCTGTGAATCTACATCTCTAGGTGGTCTGTTGTCAGTTGATGGGGGAATATGAGTGTGTGATGCGAGTGAAAAATTGCTCAATTCGACGAAGGCGATTTATGAACGGTTGATGCGATCTCGAGACTGACGGTCGGCGGGAAAAGTTTATCTCCTGGAACCATTTTGTCATGGGATGGTTTTACGAGATGGATGAGCTTTTGATGTAGGTCTTGTCAGTGGTAATTATCTCCTGAGAACAGACGAGAACAAACAGTTTAGCCTGTAATTGGATGGTCATGAAACTACTGGTGGTAGGTTATTTCTATGCTGCAGATACAACAGCCGTAAAAGCTTGAACATGCACGCCATTTCAGTTTATACGGGTCAATAGAAGTGAGTTCGGGTAGTCTTCTTTCTTCGCTCTAAAAGACATGATAAATTGCATACTTGCAAAGTTCCCATGCAAAATTGCCGTACAAAATGACAGTTTTTTGTTGAAATTTATTCCTTGATTTTCACAAATCTAACGATTCCTTAGATGACACGTCGGTGATGAACTTGTGCTTAGATGAACATTTCAACGATGCTCCTTCTTGTTTGGACACGAAAAACTGCAAAAACGAGATGAATTCGGATTATTACCCATGGAAGGTTACATTCTTAAGTGGTCAAAAAAACGCGCCGGTAACGTTGGATCGAAGCAAGCTGTGGGCGCGACGGGAGTTGTTTAGTTTTCCATCTCAGATTTGTACGACCTTCCCTTCATTTATTTTACAATAGACTTCTTGCCACAAGGTGTCACTAATACAACCTTGCTATTGTGTAATCGGGTAGAATCGATTACGTGGATCCAAACATGATTTTTAAGTTATTCGTTCGTGTTAAATGTATTGAAGTGACAAAACGTGCCCTATGTTCCGGTTCTCATCGATGTACAAGTGATTTAGTGAATCAGAGCGGAATTTGGCCAAAATGGGTATAAACTTGTAACTACAATAAACTTCCTGCTCCCCATCATCGTATCTGCGGTCGGCACTTCGTTTCCGAACGACCTGTGTAGCTGTTGGAGAATGACGATGTCGATTGGGCTCCAACTTTGAATCTGCAGGATGCAGTCCAAAGTCAGTTTCATTTCGATGATAGGAACAATTATCTACAATCAGCAATTGTAGAATCTAATAGCTTGAACAATGCAGATCTACGTTACGCATACGAAGCGGAATCTTCGAATGTTGCATCGAAAGGTATTTATTACAGTGACGTGTGCGTCCAAACAGATACCTGCTTGGAAAAGGAAATCGACATGGAGTTTTCATTAGGGCCAATGTCGCAAACGTAAACAATGGCTTCTTCCGCAATTTTCTTGAAAATGCAAACTCGCTCAAATAAACTACCTCTTCTATTCTAAAGGGAAACTCCACTTCTACACAATAATGACGGTAATTCACTATGAATAAGTTAGCATTCTCGAGAAATTTACGGAAGAAGCCATTGTTTGCGTTTTCGACATTGGCCCTTATGAAAATTCCATGTCGAAATAAATTAATGGAAAGCTGCACTAGAACGATCTGAAAAAGAAGTTACTATTCTTCGAGACAAACAAGCTACAGCGAAATCTTACTGGCGTGACGGACGCTACACAGCTTTCAGTTTTGACGTTCGTAACAAATGACACCTCTTGCGGTATCGTTTTCAACGTTGACGGGTCGATACCGTAGCACATTTCCACTTTCCGACGGTATCCTTCTGCTGCAGCTTCACAATACTTAAAATCAATGGTTTCAACTTCAAAAGTATATAAACTTTAACGAAATTAGATCCCTACCATTTTCCTGAAATGGCCTTGATAGCGGTTTGTTTACTATTTTCAACCAGCTAAATGTATGTATTAGTTTACCCGCTCACAAACACTAACGGTGATAGAGAAGTCTACACTGAAAAAATATTTCACTTCGCTACCACTGGAAACACCTGTAGATATTTTCCAATACTAAAATAAGTGATTTTTCCATGAATATCACATAGAAAAAGAAATTATATTTGACTAATCATTTACATTTCACTGGACACCTTAGATTCACTTGATATTGAAAAGCATTTTGCTTTTCCTGAATCACATGAAAGTTAAGTGAATTTCTAGTGAATATTTTCCACTGATTATGTGAATTTCATTTTGGGTGTGTTATTGAAATTTCAAAGTTACATTGAGTAGAATTCATTATGCAGATTTTCAGTTTTGCGGTTGTCCTGAGACCAGTGTGGCCTTAAAAGGAGTGAAATAATAGCGTTGGAGTGTCAAAATTTCGCGTTAAATCCGTATCGCCGAGGGACAAAAACGTGCTCGTCTTCATCTTCACCTCTTATCCCACACATCCGGTACAATTCCCACACGAGATAAGACGAGATCCAAGAACAGATTGTGGAAAAGAGTGACCATTGGAGTGTGGCCCACGCAGATAAAAAGAAACATTGAATTTTCTGCGTTTCTAATGCACATAAAGGGAATGCTAGATTTGGCAGAAAATAATCGGATATTTTATGTAAATTTAAGCCAGATAACGCCTGAATCAAGCCTGATGTATGAAAGATTGCAAACATTGTTGTATGGCGCATCAAAGACTACAACCAATTGCGTTATTTAAGCCTCCTTTGGATTGGAATTAAATGAGGGGAAATTTTACGCGCTTGTTGCAATTAATTATTTTTTTCTGTGCAAACATGGACATCCACACTCAATCTTATTAGCTGGTAGAGAAATCTATAGATCATTGCACCTCACTTTTCAGACAGTTCAGGGAGCTTGTTTACAAGGTGTTAGAATTTGAACCGCTCAAACGAAATTTTTCATTTGCTTTTTCCGGATTTTTGTCCGCACCCTTCTATTGCACAAGGAGGCATTTTTAGCCGAAAGCATTCAAAAACTATACCAAATACCGAAAATAAACATTCGTCCTTGTGATTTGCTGCTTTTGTGAATTGTTGTTTTTGGAGTTCTAGTGTTAACAAAGAACAGGCTGTGCACCATCTCACGAACACAGTGAGAGTATTTTGCATCCCACTAATACAACTGAACCCCTTCTGCGCCACCTGTATACACCTCATTGGAGTCGACCGTCACTTTGCTCGATAGGTCTATTTTGCTGTTAACAGATGTCAAGATTGACGATATATTCTCAGATTAGTCGACCCAATCAAACGCTTGGAAACTTGTGACTGATCTGTCACATTTTGTCAAGGAAGAGTTTGTTTCGATACGCGTTTATCATCGGAAAGTGGCAATTGGTTAAGCAAGGTAACATATACTTTAAATAATTTGTTTTGCAGGTGAACTAACAAAACAACATTTACTAGTGGAAAATTACCACTCCCATTTAAACAAAACAAACTACATCGCAGGCGGCTTTAGTGGAGTTCGAGACAGCAACACTTATGTTAAACAGAAGAGACAAGAAATTGAGTCCTCGATTCGCTTTGGGTCGGAATGGCGAAAAGTAAGCATTTATTTTTCGATTGAATTCTACTACTTTTGTGAACCTTACATTGGCTCTAGAGTTCAACCGGTTGCCTCATGACTCCAGAAATACGTAATTTATCTTGGAACTCAGAACAACCGTAAAGTGATATAATGTTGAAATTAATCCTAGAACTCTAAATTGTATTTCTAGCTTACCAAATTGGTCAAAAAGTTTCCGCAATCACCACCGTGTGGCGCTGTCAGTCACTTTATTTGTATTTTCTTTTCTTTTTAAGGTTGCCAGATCCGTCGTTCTATGAAATTTTTAGCTTGATAGCTTGACATTTTTTTTAATTTTGAGCTAGGGGTGAGACAGCTCCGCTCTGAGTTGCTTTGATGCATCGAGTAACTCGAGAGTAACTCAATATAGCTTGAAATTAAATCAATATTCATCGATTCTTATCGGTTGCCAGGGTTTTGAAAAGTTTAACTTCCAACTAGACTTTCAATTTGTTTGAAAACATTGTGGACATTCTGCTAATGGCAATAGAAGATGGCACAACAGTGAGCTCTACTGAAGTACTCTGATGAGGCATGATAGCGATATGTACAGATTAGTAATTTGCTTAACATCGATTCTGAGAAGCTTGTGTCGGAGTGCAGTGGGCTGAGCTCGTTAGTCTCTTTTCTTGCCCTTGTTCTAAAGCACCAGTTCTTAGCCTGGCCGTCTGGTGGAATGATGCTGCATAACAAAATGTAGATCAAGCCAAAACTGATGAGTTTAAACAAAGTTTGACTTAATTTGATGACACAAAAATAACTTCTTATCGAAAAAGGCAAAGCCTTACATGAATGGTGGTAAATACGATATAAAATTGTACGAGCATATCAGATATGTAGTTTGAGTCTAGGTTTAAGTGAATGTAGCTTGTTTTCCTAAAACATTGAAAATTGATAGTTTCCGATTGTGCACACTCGAGAGCTAATGTACTAGCGTCGGTTTGTTTGACAGCTGCTGTGCAAAAACAGAGAGCAACAAAAATCACATGGCTCGCTTGCTGAGCAACGAGAGTTATTTGAGGTACTTCAAAAGCAACTCTGAAATTACTCACGATGAAGAGCTGTCTTGCCCCTTGATTTTGAGTGATTGAATTTGCAACGAATTTGTATTAAATTTGGCGTTACAAACGGTTTTAATGGTGCGACAAAATTACAAATGTCAACATCAAAATTGAAAACAAAATCAGAATGGATGATCGTTGATTGCAAAGTGAACACCAGAGAGATAGCTGAAGGTTTGGAAATTTTGTTTAGTCCGTTCAAGGCATTTTGGTGAATTTCTTGCGATGACGTCACCAAAGAAATAATTTCAGAGGCCGAATCTGACCCAACATTCATCCAACGGATCATTGCGTGAGATAAGACGTCGATTTATGAGTTCCTTTCACAAGGCCAGACCGTCAACAAGGAGTATTATTTGGACGTTATAAGACGTTTGCGTGAAGAACCACGTGGATCTTGCACCACGATAAAGTACCGTTCATTTATCAGTGAACATTTGGCTTAAAATTAAACGAATATCATTCAAGCTGACTAATGCATTAGGTCCTAAGTAACATCGGGAGACTCTCTTCGTCCACTTTTTTTTTGCGTTCGTTCAGTACGGTTATATAAAGTGTAATTAAGGATCCAATAGATCAAAAAAAAATCAGCAAAGCGTTTATAGACAAACTATTGACGAAAAAAAAAAGTCGACGAAGAGAATCTCTCAATGTTATTTCGGACCTAATGCATTGTTACGCTTGCATTTAGAAAACCACCGAATTCACCTGATCAAGATCGGTCGGCTCAAGAAAACGTTTCAGCACCCGAGATGAGATCATAGAAAAATCGAAAACGGCAAACCGAATATAAAAAATGTTTCGAGGATTGGATCAAGCGCTGGCATAAGTGCGTTGCAGCCGATGGAGAGTAGATTGAAGGGGATAGTATCGTTTTTGATGTATAATCTGGTATTTTTAATTTCCTGAATAAATACCGGGATCTTTTGGTGGGCAGTACTTCTAAACGCATATTTCTAGACAAAATGACTTTAAACGTAAATTTCCTGGAAATGACAGGTTTCCAACATCTATATCGACAATAAAGTAATAACTATCTGTATCTGTTTCTGGTGCTATTTTGTTTGTGGGAGCAAGCAGATCCCAGAAAAATACGCTTGAAGTCATTGTTTATATATGTGAGTTTCGACCTTTTGACTATTTTGTCTAGATTTCAGTTCATTTGCATTTGGGATTTGAGAATTAACCCTCGAGTAAAGTGGTCTATGAAACTGGTTCAAAAATACTAGAATTATTGGAAGAAATTACCCAAAATTCAGGAGACACTTCCATGAAATTCATAAAAAAAGTTCCTAAAATATCCGGAAGAAACTTTTTCGAAGTTCAGGAAGAGACTTCCTCGAAATGAAAACTTCTTCGAAGGTCAGGAAGAAACTTCTCAGAGTTATAGGGAGTACTGCTTAGTAATTCAAGCAATAAGATCCCATAAACTCAGGAACAATCATCTCCAAAGTTCAAGTGTATTCCCGAAAGTTCAAGAGAGGACATCTCAGAACTTCGTGAAGAAGTTAAAAAAAGAGGTAGAGGACTTCTTAAAGATGTCTAGAGGTTCTGGAGAATCTCGCCAAAACTCAAGATAGATCTATCTTCCTAGAAGTTCAGAAAATATCTTCTCCGAAGATTAGGAGAAGGTTTTTCCCTCTAGAAAAAAGCTTACCAGAGAGGGCACTACATATAATTACTTAAAAACTCAGAAACAAACTTCGACAAAAATTTAGAAACAAACTTCCACAAGTTCAAGAGAGATCTTCTCTGAAGATCAGAAAAGAACATCTCAGAAGTTCAAGAGAGCACTTGCCATACGTGTGCATGGTTATTATTGTAAAATTAAGAAAATTTAAACCAACACATCACTTGTTCACTTCTTGTAATATTAAATTTAAAAACCTGAATTAATCCACCGATGGTGAGACTGAACCCTTCTTACACTTTATCAGAATTACGAACTCAAATGTGGCCAATGTGGTACTGGATACATATTTTCATCAGAAATTCCAGGAAGGTCCAGGAATATTCGAAATGTCATATTTTGTGTTGAAAAATTGTACTGTTTGACAATCCTTAACGTACTGTTCATCGATGTGATTAAAATATTACCATTAATAGTCTTTAATGACCTGTTTCTGTAAGTTATATAAAAGGTGAAATTACATAAATATTAGCAATTTCATACAATCAGTCCATAAAATGAATTAATAGTCAATCCTAACCGTCAATTTTGATTTTAGATATGGATTCAATATGCTTAATAAGTACAGGTTCGTTGAAAATTGGTTATATTAAATGGAGACTTTGTGTAATTTTCGAATATACTCGTTGCAGTTCAAAACCTGACCACTCGAGCCAATCGATGCTGCTCTAATTCTATACAGTCGCATAGTGTGGCTAGTCCGCTGTATGTGCTATACAACGCTCCAGATGCGACACAATAGAATGCAAGCGGCATCGATTGGTGTGATTGGTCTTATTCGGTTTTGCACTGCAACGAGTATATTGTCATCTCACAATTATGTGCTCTCAGGTATTGTTTTGGTCATATCTCCATGAAGGATTATCCAATCATAATGAAATTTTGACCAGTTATTTGGAAATATCATAGCTTTGATTTGGCTCCAACCAAACTAAAATCGGTACACAAGTAGCTCAGTATGTAATCGGAGACTAAACTGTTTGATTACTGTTATAATAGGCCTTCAAGTACTGTTTCGTTCATATCTTCGTAACGAAATGCCCGAATGAAAAAAAAATCAATAACGTTCTATGGGAATGTTGTAGCTTCCATTTGCCGTCAACATGAAATCGGTTCACAGATGGCTGAGAAACCGATGTGACATTATTTGTAACGCACACCAACACCACAATCACACACACAAAACACACACAACACACACACACACACACACACACACACACCACACACACATACATACACACACAGACATGTTCTCAGTTCGTCGAGCTGAGTCGAGATAGTATATGACACTCGGCCCTGTGGGCCTCGGATAAAAAGTCGAGTTTTCAAGCGATCTTAATACCCTTCTATTGATGTAAGAAGGGTAAAAAAACGTTAACTATTGATATTTGAAAATGTGTTTAAAGTTTTCTAATTAAAATCGTTTTACTAATATGCACGTAAGAACTTTCGTTGGAACTTTCGAGAAGTTTTAGAGAGCATTCCCGAAATTTAAATGGGAGTATTCCATAATTTTAGGCTTTCTTAAAGTTTGGAAATTCCCAGAAGTGCAGGAAGAGACGTCTTTGAAGAACATGAAAAATATTCCGGAAATAGCGGTTACTTTCTAGTAGAAATTTCGCAGAAATTCAGGAACGAACTTCCCTGAAGTTCATAAAATGACTTTCAAGAAGTTCAGCAACAATCGTCCAAGAAACTTCAGGGGTTTTTTTTGAGAAATTTTGGTGAGAACTTTCCCCAAGAACCCGCGCACTTTCCTCGTAGTTCAGGATGGGACTTATCAGAAATATAGAAAAAAACTTAGTTCAGAAAAAAGCATACCGAAGAGTATAGGAGATGTTTCTCGGAAAGTATGGATAGCGAGGTTGGGTTTTTAGGGGTGAATTTTCAAAATAGTTAGGTGTGACTACCAAAAAGCTAATGAGAAAACTTGCCAAAAGTTTGGGAGGAAGCAGCACAGAAGCAAGGGGCGTTGCAAAACATCAGAATAGAACTTCCTGAAATTGTAGAGATAATCGTTGGCGCACCGAAGAAGCAGCCTGTCAAAAATCATTCGTATGGCATTGCCCGTGAAGCGATATTTAAATATGGTAAACATCGTATTCCCAACCTAGGACGCAAACTCATATAGGAATTACAATTTCTTGGTTTTCATTCTTACCTCCTTTAAATTTCCTTACAAATGCACCCATCGCTGGCACTATGGTTTCCTATTAACCTTTTGCCAATGCGAAACATTCATCACCGGAGACGCTTCCCATCAGCCACGTTCATATTCAATCACCGCTTGCGCACAACGGCCGGCACAAGCTTCCATTCGAACTGACCAACTCGCTCGTCGCCGCGGTGACCGTCGCTGGTCATCACAGCCTACCATGATTGTCATTCATTGCATCTAATTAGCGTCGATTTATCACACACAGGGAGAGATCTTTCACTTTTACGCCACGCGGCGCCCAAGGAGGCAAGCCAAAACAGAATGTGACAGTTCGTAGCGTCCAAAAAAAATCTGTTAATTATTCAATCATCTGCATCTGCATACCGATTGGACGACCTAATTGATGTCCACGGGGTCTGTCACCAAGGGGGACACGGCTTGAATCACCTCTCCCCCCCAACTGCGAGCGATTTCTATCCGGTTTTTTTTTCGGCGAACGAGAAAGAAGGAAATCAAGATTGAACGAAACCCCGACCTGGTTCAATACAGAAGATCGTTGGGGCTGGTCCAGGTTGTCGTCGTTCTTCCTCTTTGAACCATTTCGCTCGTTCCATTCGAAAGGTTAACCACAATTTGACTCTCGGTTGAAGTGGTCACTCGAAGGCCGTTGAACTTTCGTGCATTTCTTTCTGGTGATGACAAGCATGGGCAATCTACACACGATGATAATGCTGCCAAGACAAGTGTTCTTACTTTCGTTCCATTATATGTAGGAGCAAAAAAGTCACTCAAGCCAACCCGTGTACCTTCATACCTTCAATGGCGAACTCTCGGAAACGTTAAGTGAAATTAACATGCTCTATTAAGCTTCACTTTTGCTTCGTGGCGGTTGGCTTGGCTCGGAAATGACATGAGCCCGGCGCGATGACAAAAAAAAAAACAGGCAGAGGGGTTATGAAGGGGGAGGACAGATCTCTACATGCACATCCGACAACCGCCGGTAGAGTGTCATTTCTGGTTTCTTTTACCCGCGCGATGGCTTATTTAGCGTTTCCCGATATGCAGTTGGCTGTTTTCTAGAGCTTTTCCAAGTGGAGGTGAGATAGAGTTGAACATGTTGCTGCAGTGTTTTTCAAAGTTGGATATGTTCACTGTCTTAGAGAAAAGTGAAATTTCTATCGGTAAAATCTAAGTGATTTTACTATTCTTGTGGACGTCTGGGATCTCGAATGGACGGAGCTCCTAAGAGTGTTCAAGTATGGCGGTCTAGTTACATTAATCAGGCTGAAGTCGAGTAAAAATAGCAAATTTCTATTATGGGAATAGACTTCTAAGATATGATCAATACAAATGGATTAAGGTGCAATTGTCTTTCTTTCCGATCCATGTTTGGTCAGTTCTAACGCCTTTGTTATCAAAGAGTTCTATCAGTTTAACGAGTAACGCCAACTTGTTTCGTGATGCATTTTTCGGCTAAACTGTTTCGAAACATCAATGATCTGTATCAACTATAAGGGACCATGATAGGAAAGTTCCTTTATAACATATACGTTTTACCAAAAGTAAAAGAGCACATTTCCGTTCTTTAGTTCGTTTAAAAGAAGACGCAATCAAGCTTTAAAACGTTAGTTTTTCAAAATTACTTCCATACGAATTAAATTAATCACCAGAAAAAATATTGTTTCTTTAACCAGAAAGCAGTGTTCTTTTACGTGAGGGCACTCAAGGTTCCGAAGTATGCACATTAGAATCTGTGTTTCAAAAAATACATATTTATTAGAATACTTGAAACCAGAAAAGATAACTTAACTCTCGTTTTCTTCATAAACTTTTTCACGAAGTCCATTACCCATGAAACTGAATATTGTTTCGTAAATTCGTTTTTTTCTTCCTTTTGTAAACATAGCTTTTGTACATGAAACATATGATTCATAAGTTGAAAGAAACATTCGTATTGCTTGTCATCTTGCAAAACGCCATTATTACACCTTATACATGCAATGTACAAAATGAATTTCGTGTGGACCAGCCAATCCCTGCTTCTTTACTATCGTGTTCGCACATATTGTTGCTATGGAGGGATTAAATCAACTGTTGACGATGTCATAAAAGATAAACCATATTGATTTATCGCTTATAATTTTTTTTCTAGAGTTATAGTCCGTTACAGTTAGTATTTGGCCACTTATATTTAATAACTGTTGTGCTTTTAGTTAAAGGGCGATACGGTCAAAATTTGGTCAATATCAACTTGACGTATTTCTTTCAATTTTGCATTTAAAAAATCCCAGCCACCCCTCATTTTTGAAGGTGTGTGTGTGTAGAGATGTTGCTCCTATTTTGATTTTGGAATTCACTCTTCAGTTGTCAAAAATGCCGTCCAAGCAAGAAGAGCAGCGTATCAAAATTTTGCTCGCGCATCGCATGATCCGAAGCTTCTCGCACGCAAAGTTGGCAAAATCACTAAAAGTTGCCAAATCAACCGTTACGAAGAATGTAATTAAAGTGTTTGATGAACGTTTTGTCGACAGCCAGGAAGTCTTCTGGATCGGGGAAATCAGAAATCCGGAAGCCGCTGAGACGACAAAGAGAGTTGCCGGTAGTTTCAAGCGAAACCCTAACCTATCTCGCCGAGATGCCGCAAATAAGCTGGGTGTATCGTCTACAACCGTGCATCGAGCCAAAAACGAGCCGGACCTATCGACTTACAAGAAGGTAGTGACTCCAAATCGCGATGATAAACAAATACGACGGCCAAAGCGCGATCCCGGAGGCTGTACACGACGATGCTGACGAAGTTTGACTGCGTGGTAATGGACGACGAAACACTACGTCAAAGCCGACTACAAGCGGCTTCCGGGACAGGAGTTTTATACGGCAAAAGGAAGGGAAAGGTAGCGAGATATTTTCCAGCACACGAAACTGTCAGAGGATTCCGCCGAAAATATCTGGTTTGGCAGGCCATCTGTACCTGTGGCGAAAAGCAGCATTTTCATAGCTTCCGGGACTGTCAGCCAAGAAATTTACGTGAAAGAAGTGTTTGAATAAACGTCTGCTGCCTTTCCTGAAGAAACACGGTTGTTCCGTTACTGTTTTGGCCGGATTTGGCATCTTGCCATTACGGTAAAAAGGCCATGGAGTGGTACGCCGCCGCCAACAACGTGCAAGTGGTTCCCAAGGACAAGAACCCTCCCAACTCACGCCAGAGCTCCGCCCAATTGAGAAATACTGGGCTATTGTCGAGAGGAACCTAAAGAAGACCAAAAAAAACTGCTGAGGACAAGCTGGCAGTTCAAGACAAGCTGGCCTGCTGCGGCGAAGAAGGTGGACAAGGTGGCTCGTGCAAAATCTGATGGCAGGGGTCAAGCGTAAGGCCCGGCAATTCGGTCTTTGGAGGCGGAAGCCTAACTGAATATTTTTCCTGAATTTTATACTGATTGAACTTGAAAAAAGAAATTTAATTTGATTTTTAAATAAACGATTTCACCAAATTTCACGCTCGATTTCCCTTGACCAAAATTTTGTCCGTCATCACCTGCTTCATCATAGCGAGAAATTTATGACATCGGTTTGATCTGGAAAGATTGCTTATTCAGTGGTTAAAAATTTCATCAAGAAGCATACGCATTTTTCAATATTTTTATTATATATTTTTTAAATTTTTAAAGCGTATTAGAACTTATTGAACACCCTGTATAAGAATGAAAGAATGATTAATATTTTTGAACAGTTAGTTTTCAACTGTGAAACAGAAAAAAAATCAAGTTTTTCTTTTCAAATTGCTTCTTATGTCTGAATGTTCAATCCATGTCAGGTGTATTCATTACTGCGATTCAACTTTTAGATCTATTGTGACAGATCCACTTTTTTGCTTTAGAATGACGCATAACTATTGCTAGAAGTGATCACCACTGTTTGACTTTAAGCGTTGTCCTAGGGTGGTACAACAAACCGAATAAAGTGAACTGTTGTACTGGCCCTGGTTGAATCACTGGTTTGAAAGGCCAATGGTCTGTCTCTGTGTGATCGAGAAGCCTTATCCTCTTCCGCCCGGTTGAAGTGCTATGTTTCTGGTTAGGATCTATGTGGATTTGGGAGATCAAGAGGAGCTTCCAGGAGACTTATGTATGTCTCTTTACTTGAGACGAAAAAGCAATCGTTACTAAGCTCGTATGGAATGAATGATAACTCTTCGATCGATCGTCTTTGCAAAAGTTGCCAATTTGAATCCAGCTAGGGGTGACTAAACTCGAAATTTGGGATCACCATATATTTGCGGAATTTCATAGTTTCCAGGGAGGAAATTGCAAAGTGACGGAGCGCTTGGAGTTTGTTTGAAGAGTAAAGGACTGAGCTGATAATAATTGCGACACATTCAAACTTGCGTAACTTTTTTCATAACGGGTGGCAACTAATATTTTGGAATTTCTTTCTCAAGCTGTCAAAAAAAGACAAACATAGTTGAAGAAGATCTGATTTATTCAAATAAAAGATACATTGTCCATTGTTGAAAAAAAATTAGTGAACATTTGAAAACGGTCCGTAATCGGATGTTCAGCGAAGCTTCCGTTTGATGTCGGAACAGGAGCGTTGTACGGCCTCCATGTCAACTTTGCGAATGCATCTCTTGATTCTACCAATCAACTGTTTGCAATTCGTGGCTCTCCAGTTATTTTTGTACACCAAGGAACTCAAAACTCCGAAGAAATCTTTGATTGGGCGACACTGAGGCAGATTTGTCATGTTGTGGTTTTTGGGTACAAATGGGATCGAATGGGTATTCAGGAACGATTGTGTTTTTATGCGCTTTATCCGGCCAAAACACGTATTGTCCATCAGCATGATGTTTTTGTAGAAACGGTGTCTTCTTTCGGCACTTTATTCCGACTCTTTTCAATGTTTTGCAGATGTACTGGTGAGAACAGTTGAACGGCATCCCGTTGGCTCAGTGAATCCTTGTTGCTGAAGGCACGAGAAAGAGAACGAAGTCCTTTTGCGTCCATAATTTTGGCTGGTCTTCCACTACCTTGCTTGCGAGCAGTTGTTGGGGATCTTAGGATATGGTAAACAGTCGAAGTCGCAACATTTTCGCTTTTAAAATGTTGTACCGTATACGTTTTGCCGAGATTTCTGTGCAGTTCGAAGAACTGTACAACGCGCTCGCGAAATACTTCTTGTTTCGACGGCATTTTGAGCAAAACTGAGCAAGCATAAACAAAACAGAAAATACTAGCAGAAAGAGGAGAGAAAGAGCTAACGCATACACACTCTTATTTCTCTCTGAGCTCGTTTGTTGTTGAGCATAGAGGCCTCGAAAGCATTCCAAAATTTTAATTGCCACCCGTTAGTTGACTGAAATGTACCAAATGTTGCCCTTTTTTTTTTCAATGTATACTGTTTACATCCACTCAGTTTTTGTGCACTTGTCAGTAAGAATCCAGTCAAGATCGAAGAAAATCAGCAAACCGTTCGCGAAGGAATTTTGTGCACTCGCGTGAAAAATCCTGGGTTGTCACATCGCGCCTTGTGAATACTGCACGGAAACCAATCCGTTTCTTATTTTATGAATTCGTGACTCTTATTCATGGTTTCATGTTTGAAATGACAGATGCCAGGCATGAACTTAGGAAGTCTTGTTCTGCCTCTAATCTTAAATTGTGTAATTAGCTTCATTAGTCAAGAGTCCTCTCAAGAACAACTATAGCATAGTCAGTACATCCACCAAGTACTACCACAGCACTCTTCATCAATACTAGGTTCGAATCCTGAAGGTTGATTTTTTTTTAGTTCAGAGTCGATAAAGTAGATTTGGTAGATTCATGGATAAAGTTTTCAGTATCAGGAATTCTGCTCATGGTTTTGACCCGATTTATTCATGATGTCGTTATGGCGGGAAAATTGTTAATGATATCTTGATTTTTGTTCATGGTGTATATTCATAACACGAAAACACAACATATTCATGAAATCATGACCTGTTTTTTCTCGTTTAGAAGAACACTGGAACCGAAAGGTTCCAGGAACGGATGACAGTGGACCACAAGCCAGGGTGAAACCAGGAACAAAGCATTGAAAATCGAGAGAGTACTGATTGCTCAATTCAAGCGGAATCCCAACTTTTGGCGCGTGACTTGGTCAAAAATCTTGATATTTTGCAAGGTTTCGTTCAGAGAGCCAAGAAACGATCCGGATTGAAAACGTACAAGGTGCAAAACTTTCCGAACTGGGACAAACGCAGGTGGAGTGTTGCCGAAACGCGTTCCCGGATACCCTACACGAAGCTGCTAACAAAAAGTTTGGGACAAGTTCGCTGTGGATGAGCCTTTTCGAAAGAAAGAAGCTGTCACAATTCGCTTCGACGCACCTGATTTGGCATTACATGTGCATTTTGTGACCAAGGGCACCATAAACAATAAGATTTACAAAACTGAGGACCTTCAAAACCTGAGTACCTTCAATACATATACTGAATTAATGGGATTTTTTTTTTATTCCGATAACTATTGCCGAATCAATCAATCATTTAATCTGGCAATCTAAAGCGTTGCAATAATTATCGACTCACCCTTTACTCGTCTTCACGCGAGTCTACGGCAGGCGTTTGTAAGTGTCGAGGATGATTTACCAACGAATTCGAGTCAGATTTAATTGTCTTAATGTTTGGTTGGAGTTGAGGTCGACCGAACATGAATTAGGAAATAAGGAAAGTCGAAACATGTCAGTTCAAAATGTCTACTAAAAAGTGCAAGTTGTCAGCCGGTTTTGTGCCGAGAACCATGAAGCGTGCTGGGTCACATGTTTACAAGGTGCAAAATGCCCCAAAACGCAATGAAATGCTTTGAAACACAATGCTTTCCAAATTGTGTTACATCGTGATGGATGACGAAAACTTAAGTCAAGGCCGACTTCCGTCAACTTCCTGGGCAAGAATATTTCATTGCCAAGTCTCCAGGAGGATGTTCGAAAAGAAAAATTGCGGATGTGTTGAATCAGGCGCTTATTTCTTCACTTCCAGAACAATCTACGGTGTGATTTACACGGAAGAGAGCCTTAAGAAGCGTTTCTTGTCATTCATAAGACATCACAAAGAATCAAGTGGTACCGAGTCAACTGAACCCAACAAACTCACCGGAACTTCGCCCAATTGAGACAGTCTAGGCAATTATGAAGACGGAACTTGACAAACATCCAAAATCTAATCTAATCTTATCTAACACTAACGCAACCAATTCTTGAAAGCCTGCTGGAAAATGACGACTTCTTGAGAAGACTCCTAGAAATAAAGCGATTCCAGAAAGAGTGTCTGAAATCGCTCTGCCACATCGAATCAAGGGGAGGAAGAAAGCGTGGACAAATGTCAAAATGATAACAGAACTCGCAAATATCCCGAAATTATCAAGACAGAGCTGGAGTTGATGAAAGTTTGGGTAAAAACAACAAGAACACTGGGAAAACCGGTTGTAAAAAATATGATGGGTTTCTGACCAAAAGGGTATAACATAAAATGTACAAAGTTATAACGAACTTTGACACGACTAACTGATTATGGTATAAATTTGTTAAAGACGTTTTAATCTAGATAAGTCTATAACATACTTATAACAAATTAAGGCATAATATCCTGGAAGGCACAATCTGCGTAAAAGAAATGGATTAATTCTATCAATAATTGCTACGATTTTGCTACATATTAACAAAACTGCTACAAAGTTTGTTTTGTTTGTGTTCTGTACCATAATTTGCTTTAATGTTGTTACCTCTTGTGGCATTTTTGTTACAATTTTTGTTATTTTAACTACATCCGCGATCTAAATTCTAACAACTTTTGTTACACAAATAGCGTTACTGCATAACAAAACTTGAAATAATTTTGTTGTTTCCTTTTGGTTGGGTTGAGTGAAAAGGAAGGTGCAGGCACTCGGGATGGAGGATGAAATTGAATAAAACAAATTTTGTAAATCATAGCTCATTGGTAGATTTTCATTTTTTGAAAAATTCAAGAACATCCGATAATCAGTTTAATTTTGGTGAGTAAATATGGATGTGCCAATTTTTATGGAATACATGGAATATACAGATCTAAACTTTGACATCAGATCTACTTTGGGAGTCTATTTGAGAGGTGCATGCCGCTAAAGGGTGTGCCGGTCAAATTTTGGTCGCCTTAAACTCGATGCATTTATATTAATCGTGATTTTAAAGAAGTTAACACCTATCACTTCGTAGGTGTGTGCGTGCAAAACGATGTCGCTATTTTGATTTTAGCAATCGCACTTCTGTTATCAAACAAGTGTTCCAGCTAGAGGAGCAATACATCAATAGTTTGAACCGACCGGTTATTTTTGTTTATGGTATTTACGTGACTTTCAGCCTGACGATAGGGAAACGACCTGCACGTCGAAATCAGCAACACATGGTCCGGGACCAACGGCTTTAATTCCCATCCCAAGGAAGACGTGATCAAAGATTTTTCATGTTCAACAGCGCCGTCTCTTAACAGTTTGCGAAATTGTAAAAACTGGGAAAATCAACTGACACCAAAGTAATAAAAGCATCCAGGGAATGTTTTTCGACAGCCAGGAAGCCTGGATTTGAAGAAAACCGAAAGCCGAAAGAAGAGTGCAAGCGTTTTCTAACGAAAGCACAAAATGTCGCTAACAAACTGGGATTGTCGTCTACAACCTTTTTTGGCTCAACCCGCTCTGAAGCCTTCTTCTTGTGCTCGAATGCCTTCATTATACGTTAATCTAAACGAGGGGTAGCCGGACCTTTTTTGGACTCGATTTCGGTTTATCCTCAAAGGTGTTATCCTCACTGAACTTCTTGTGCGGCTTTCTCCTTTACTCCTTACCATTTTTCCAACTTCTTCAGTGACATTGGACACAATCAAACCACTACACAAGGGCTGAAAGATAAAAGTAAACAACAGAATGCAGCCAACAAAAGAAACTACACGCAAAAAAATCCGCTGTAGAAACTAACATTTCTAGGGTTACATCACCAAAATCTAGCGCAATCACCAGCCAAGTCAACCATGGCGGGGTTGATATTACCATGAGGTCTGTCAAATATACCACAAATGTTGAAGGCTGTACCATAAACTTTGTAAATTTGACTGAAATTTCATGATAGTTTTGAAAATAGGCATGGTCGGGTAGAATGAAAGTTTTTACTGCAAGATTTTTTCAGTGTAGTCATCAATTAATGCGATATGGCAGCGGTCTCTGACTGCGTCCATGCCAGGGATGCCATATTTACAGACATGTCTGTAAATTGGCAGACTTTTCATTTTTATTGCAGACTTTTTTAACGATGCAGACATTTAGCAGACATTTTATTTATGTTGCAGACTTGTACAGACATTTGAGATATTTTTTAAAATTTCAAATAAAGGTATTCTCTGAAGTCCGGATTTAAAACGTACCAGGATCTGAACTGTATAGTAAATACGGTTAGAAGCTTTGTTGAAATATTCTAAAATATCGTAGGTATCATTTAAAGTAGAAATCCTTGAAGAAACGAAAGAGGTGGGCCACCGGGAGACACAATGGGCCCGGAGATAAGTATCGTATAGGCCTTTTCCGAGGGTAACATGGAGTCCCTACTTATGGTAGTGTTCAATCCCACACGTGTTCAAACCCCTGCGAAAAAATTCTGTCAAAGCGTTGGTAATATTGGTCCTTTGCTATTAAGTCACAACGAAAATCAAAGTTCACAACAATACAAATCATATTTGAGAAATTTAGAGACTTCCTCGAAAAAAAAGCTTCTCCTATGTCTAGGTAGAAACTTTTCAAAAGTATTTGGAGCAAACAGTTCATGCAAGAAGAACCTTCAAAAATAAATTACCGAAGTTCAAGATCATATTTACCAGAATTTCAAGACAGAACTTCCCCAAGAATTAGGAGAAGACTTATCAGAGCTTCAGGAAGAAGTGTAGGGGAGAGGACTTCTCTGAAGTTTGGAATTTTTCAATGGTTTTGGAGTTCTTCCCAGAAATCAAGATTGAACTTCCCAGAAGTTCAGAAAAAAAAAAACTTCCACAAATTTTAGACGGGATCCAACCAGGAAGGGCCTATAATTTCTCAAAAAATCACGGAAAAAATCCTCAAAATGACGCGTCATAGACGCGTCATAGTTGAGGAAAGAACTTCTAACAATTTCAGGAAATAACTTCCCAGAAGTTCCGGAAGAAACTTCTCGAAAGGTTAGTTGGAACTTCCTAGAAGTGCTTGGTAGCTTTTAGAATTTCTCTCCATTTCTCAAAATTCTTTAGAGAGAAAAGAATGAAACTTTCCGGGAGCATTGGGAGTACTTCCTTCTAATTTGAGCACGAATTGCCCAATAGTTCCGGAACAAACTTCCCCAAAGTTCTTGAGAAAACTTCCAAAAATTTCTCAGAAGTCCAGGAAGAAACTTTTAAGGATATTTTCCTAAAAATTTTGGAATAAAATTTTCCTTGCAGTTCCGAATGAGACCAATCAGAAGTTTGGAAAGCATAAGCTCAGGAAAAAACTTCCCCGAATTTCAGGAAGAAGGGTCAAGATGTGAAGAGTAAAGAGCTCCTCAGAAATTCACAAGAGGAATTCTCAGAAGTCGCGAAGATACCAAAAGTTTAGTTGGAACTACCCAGAAGTGCTAGAGTTCCCTAAAGTTCCCAATCAAACATTCCAGCATTTCTGAATGAGAACTTCTCGAAATTCACGAAATTCCAGAAGTTATGGAAGATTCTTTTGATAAAATCAGGAAGAAACTTTCCAAAAGTATAGCGGGATCTTTCTAGTAGTTCAACCAGGAATTTCTCAGAAATATAGAATATAGGAACAAACTTCTCCAACGTTCAGGAGAATACTCCCCTTAAGGTTCAGAAGAGATTATTTTGGCAGTTCAGAAAAGAACTTCTCAGAAGTTCAAGAAGAAACTTCTAACAACTTAAAAAGATTTTCCAAGAAATAGTAGTTCAGGATAAGACTTACCAGAAGTTTTGAAAGTAACTATGTTCAGGAAAAAAATTACCAAATGTTTCTGGAAGGTCAGGTTGGGTTCTTAAATGTGAATTTCGAAGAAAATGAGGAATGACTCCCAAGAAGTTCATGAGGAATTTTGCCTGAATTCCAGGAGTAAACTTCCCAGAATAAAGCAAAGAGCCTTGCAAAAGATTAGGAGAGAGTTTTGCTGAAATTTAAGAGATAATTACTTACTAACCGAAGCAGCAGTCTATACAAAAATCATTCATTTGTTCATAATGATATTGATGATCATGAGTGATGATGACACCATATTAAAATATGGTACACACCATCAATGGTTATTTTTGAATCACAAAAAAAAAGTCTGTTGAATTTATCAAATGAAAACTAAGTTTTGATTTTAAAATACAAAACTGGAAAGAGCGTTACAGGGGAAAAATATTGTGTCATCTATGCGAATGCTTCAATCTTCAGTGTCAGATTGCCTACAATCCAAGAATTAGATGCAAACATGTTTACATAATCCTTCAAATAGCGATAATGACATAACTCGCTCTCTTATTACGTCTGTTCGTTGAGAGAAGCCTAATTTTCTAAAAAAAATTACAGACTTTTATAGGCATTCCCAGACATTTCAAATTTTTATTACAGACATTTGAAAAAAATATCTGGCATCCCTGGTCCATACTCTCTGGGCATAAAATTGAGTAGATCCACTTCTTACAAAAATTGAGTAACGTTTCCATGAGAGAAAAAGAGATGGTATACAATTGTAATAGAAAATTGAGTAAAATGAAACGGAGTGTACATTCAAAATACTACTAAAGTGCCTTCGAGGCTTTCTTACTTTCCAATGCACTTTTTCCGAAACTACAAACTTTGAAGGCAAGTTCCAGAAGTGTACAATCAAAACTAGTTTTTTAGGTCATTGGAGCCGTTTTGTTCCAACTCCTCTTATTATCATGGACAGTTTTCCAACTCGTTCACGATATAGTCTTGTTTCATGCAATAGCTTTTTTCCCTTCCGCTGCACACGATCCATTATGCAATACTGGATGTGGCGGAGCGTCGAGTATATGAACTAAGCGGTTTAATAATAATAATAACAATAATAATGCCGATGGCAACTCAAGAGCGCCAAGAACGATACGACTCGTTCCGTTTGGTTCAATTTCTTTGTTGCTCATTCATGGTGGCAGTCGTCGAAGGATTATAATCGCGCATGCAAGATCAGTGTCATCCCGTAGCGTCGTCGACAGACTGTATTATTCCCAGCGTGGCAGATGGTGTTCCTAAACTGGAACACACAGACCCCTACGGCAGCCGTTCCCACGTTGTTTTCGCTCTGTTCCGGCTGTTTACGGTGAGGTTATGATCGGTTACCTAATTGGAACGTTTGACGAGGACCCACATTGTATTTAGGTACGATCCGATCTAGTGTGGTTTTCCGAGAAGCCACTTTCGAACCCAAAGCACCCACTTAAGCGAACGAATCATTTTGTTTGAGGTTCTTTTTCACACCTCCGATTATCGGCCCTCGGCTGAAGCCTTCCAATAACCTGTCAGAGCGGAAAGCAAACAATCTGAAAACATAAACATTGAATCTTTCTTCGCGCGGTTCATCGATTGCTGCGTTTGAGTTACGTCCGGAGGGGGGAAGAGATGCAACAACAGTCACGCGTCGACACGAACCATGGTGATAAAAATAGATCCAAGGAACTTGTTTTCCAACGCATGCATCTGGATTGGTGGCAAAGGGAGTGGAGAAGCCGATAAATAAATTTTGTCCCCTTCTTTATGACGTACTTGGACACCATAAACGTTAAAAATGGCTGTTGGACGTGTCCATTGATTGGAAGCTTAACTATTTTTTTTTTATATTCTGGCGCTATTGAGGAAGTTGTAAAATTGTGCAATCATGTTTGTGTGTGTGTGGCACCAGCTTGAGTGCGTCTTGTATTATTACAAGAAAGTTGATCGCACAATCGGTTTGACCTTAATGCGGTTTGACGCGGAGCATGGTCTGGGTGCATTGATTGTACGAACGTCAAAAGCAATTTGACAGATTCGAATCAGTGAAGGAAATAGGTTGTAATTACGACGATCTATTTCAGTATTTGCTTTCCTTTTCGCATATCATAGGTGCTC